>CM076569.1:575895197-576099482 GCA_034641835.2 Pinus albicaulis
AAATGGTTCTATCACTATCTGAGCCTGTAACGACATCTCATCTAGTTTCAGAGGTTGGCCCATCCTTTGGGAGCTATCACATCCTTTTACAAGCTTCTTGGCATCCTAGAATATAGTTGGCCAGTAGTACCATGTTGAGAGTGATGTATGTCCTATCCTCTTGTCAGTGAAGTGTCCTCCACAAGGTTCCTCATGACAAGCCTTCAAGATCTCAAATACCTCATCTTCTCTAACACATCACCTAATCTGGAAATCTGGCCCGGTGTGATAGAGATTGCCTTCAATCCAGGAGTAGGTAGCACTCTGTTATATAATCTTCCTTCTTTCCTTGGAAGACAATTGGTGTGGAAATTTTCCTGCAGTAAGGTAATTGGCTATATATGCATACCATGTTGAGTGAGTAAGATGGAAAAAAGATACTCATCTGGAAAAGAATCCTTAGTGGTAGTGTAGTCATCACTTATAATTAATCTAGAAATAAAATCAGCAACTACATTATCTTTTCCGAGTTTACCTAAAATAGTAATATCAAATTTTTGTAACAGCAATAACCATCATGTAACTCTACCATTAGTAACAGGCTTGTTCATCAAAAATCGAATTGCATCATAGTCAGTGTGTACAAACACTTGGTACCCAATGATGTAGTGCCGAAATTTGTTGATAGCATGCACTACTACTAGGAATTTCTTCTCAGTAATAGTGTAGATGAGTTCTGCTGGAGTTGAGTTCTTGTTGATGTAATAAATGGCATAAGGTTTCTTCTCCTCCAAATCCCCCAAAACAGCACCCACAGCCATGTCAAGTGCATCCGTAGCAATATTAAATGGAAATTCCCAGTTTGGTCCTCGTAAAATAGGTGCTATTGTTACACAATTTTTCAGTTTTAAGAAGGCTTGCTCACACTTCCTTGTCCACACAAATTCCACATATTTCATGAGCAACGAAAATAGAGGAGATGCAATATTTGAAAAGTTCTCTATAAATATCCTATAGTATCCTGCATGTCCCAAAAAACTACGTACCTCTTTTGGAGTCTTAGGGGTCAGGATTTTCGAGATTACCTCAATTTTTGCAGGATCTACCTTGATTCCATCTGCTGAAATGAAATTTCCCAGCACAATTCCCTCGGTCATCATCATGTGGAATTTTTTCGTGCTTAGAGAAACATTAGTTTGCTCACAATGTTCCAGCACTTTTTCCAAGTTAGCTAATGATGTCTCAAAGGCATCCCCGTAGTGTGTAAAATCATCCATAAAGATTTCAAGAAATTCATTCAAAAGATCAAAAAAAATACCCAATATTTCCCTCTGAAAGGTTGTTGGTGCATTACAGAGGCCAAAGGGAAGGACTTTGTATGCAAAAGTACCCCAAGGGAAAGTGAAGGTTGTCTTTTCTTGGTCTTCTAGGGAAATTTGTATTTGATTATAGCCACTAAACCCATTTACAAATGAAAATAATTTTTTTCCAAAAAGAGTGTCCAAGACCTGATCAATGAATGGTAAAGGAAAATGGTCCTTTTCAATGGACTTGTTAAGCTCTCTATAGTCAACACAGACTCTCCATTTTCCATTCTTTTGGGGAACTATAACAAGAGGAGACACCTACTGACTATTAGAAATAGGGTAGATGAAATTAGCATTAAGGATTTTCTGCAATTCTTCTTTCACTATGTCCTTAAGTGCGGGGTTAATTCGGTGCTAAGGTTGTCTAACTGGTTTGCAATCCTCTTTAAGCTAAATGTGGTGAGTGCATAGGCCAGGATGGATTCATTTCATATCTGTATAGTCCCATGTAAATTCCTTTTTGTATTCCTGTAACAGTTGTATCAGCAATATTTTTTGTTCAACAGTCAGGTTAGGATTGATGTTTAAACATTTTCCAAGTTCAATTTCAACGAGACTGCTGATAGTATGCGGAGTTGTTTTAAAATGTTCAATAATTGCATCATCTACCTCCTCTTCTTCTCCCAAATCCCTAATGGAGGCAAGGGAGTGAATTGTTAATAAAACCATTAATGATATCGTCCTCTATTTCATCCTTAAAGTATTGTGATTTTCCAAGCGTGAGAAGAGGTAAGGAAATATCGGATTTAGGTGCAAATTCATCCCACCAGGAACTACTTGAATCCGTATGAGGTTTTTCTGCGGGATAAAGGTTCATGTTCTAAGTGTCATTTCCATCTAAGATCACCATAGATTCGGACCTACATCCGATATATGTGTCTGCAATGGCCAGCCACGGTTTCCCCAAGATCAAAGGATGACCCCCCAGGTTGGATTGTAGATTCAAAAGTGTCCTCAGACACATAACTTTATTGATCACGGAAAAATATTACATAGCAAATTACAGGAGTTTACAAACGTAAACTCTCACTCTCACATTACAATGAAATTAGGAAACTAACCTATTTATAAGCTCTATGTTCTAACTTAATCTAGTTATGGATCACATGGAAAATCAACAAGTGTCCATTTACAATAAATGACCTTCTAACCATTCTACTAACTTTATTCCTATTTTAGAGCCTAGGAAACGACTCTATTCTAGAGTCCTATTTTTACTAACAAAATATTATTTCTAAGTATCTCTAATATTTATTACATATTCTAATTTAATAAATATATTTATCCTAACTTTACATTATTTAATTTATGTAATTTTGCATTTATAATTGCCTTTATGAAAGAGGCTAACATTCCCCCTTTCAAGGATAAATCCAAAATAAGAACGAGGAACCATCTTCCAATTTCTCAAGTTGATGCTGAAAAAACATTCAATCTCAAGAGACCATGAGTCAACTGTATTTCTGATTCATTTCTGAATTTTTCTTAATAACTCCATCAAGTGCCAAGTTGCAAAAGGATCCATCTATCCTTTGCATGAAATCAACATCAAAAAAAATTTCAGAGCCCATTGGCTGATGATGTAAAAAACAACTCATTGTTGCTTTTGCTGTGCTAAAAACTATTCACTGCTTCTTTGTTGTCGACTACCCACTGGAAAAAATTTTGATGCCCATTGGCAAATTTGTTGATGCCCACTAGCTTCTTTTGTTGGTTATGTCGACACTTTCAGTCTAACAACCACTATCAATTTCATTGACATTTTCCCCCCTTTGTCAGCTAAAAAGAGAGACACTTCTCTGGAAATTTTCCTGAACTCCCCCCCTTTAAGTGTAGGAGTTTTACACTGGTGTACTCCCCCGTTCAACTGCATGAGAGTGCCATCATATTTTCATTGTTGGCTGCACTATGTGTGATTCAATTTGATTGTAGAACTTAGACAGACATTTGACTATGGATGACCATTTTCAAGGGTCGATCCACTCATAATGTATCTACAATCTGGCTGATTGTTGTTTGTTGCGACATTTTTTGAGGAATGATTGGGCTTGCCACAATGGTGACAAGGATGGAGATCAAAACACTGATCTTCCATATGACCGGTTCTTTGACAATGAGAACATGTTGGTTGGACATCAACTTCGGGTTGCGTGCAATTATGTTTGTCTGCAACTTTCTCAGAACTTGCTGAGGTGAGTTGTGCAATAAATCCTCCACTGACGAACTTAATTGGCTTGGAATAATCTGGGATATGCAGGTTGGTGTCATCACTTACATATCCTAAGCCTCGTCGATTCTTCTTATTTTGAATTTCTTCCCATGGCTTGATGATGGGATTGGGAGAAATTGGAACTGGAAAAACTTCGACACTGGAAGTTGTTTGAATGAATGACTTATCATCTGGATGGTTCAAAGACTTGAAAGTATCACTCTTTTCTTACAATTCAATATTTTGAAGTTGCGACTCAAGTTGAAGAAACTCAATAGTTTCATGTGTTTGTTGTATATGCCATGAAAGATCAGCAAGAGTTTCTTTGTTGACTTGCACCATGTCTTCATGACTGGAGATGATCAAACTGTGAAGAATGTTTAACAATTGAATATTTTGCGCCATCTAAACTTACTCAATTTAAATCAGGCTCTCTTGTTGTAGATGTCTTACTTTGAACTATTTCACTTTGAATGACAAGCTCGCTTGAATGTGGCTTGAATGGCACGCTCACTTGATTTGTGGCTTATTGCACTCGCTAGGAACACTTGCTAGAATTGTAGAATTTTCTCACTTAAACTCTGGAATTCACACTCGCTTGATGACGAACACGTTTTTTTAAGCACTCACTTGACTTACTTGATGACTTCACGCTCACTTGAATGAATAGCCACGCTCGCTTGATGTCGATCTCAACTTGCTTGATTGTTTTAACTTTTTTGGTTACTTTGATGGTTGCTACAATAAACTTCACTCTAGCTCGCTTGAAGGTTTGAAATTTGTATTGACTTGATGCAAATTTCTTGAATGAATACGCACGCTCACTTGGAGATGTAAACTTGTTTCTTGTTTGATTTAAAAACTCATGCACTCACTTGATTTTGCGTAAAGGAAGGGTGTCGAACACTGTCGACAATGCACCCAAGAAAGCGTACAATGATTTTGATGATTCACTTAAAAGAATGAATTTGATTACAAGTTCTGAAATGGATTTGCAAGAACGCTGATGTAGACTTTGCTTTGAAATGTGTTAACTTGACTAAGTGAAATTGATTGTTGATGTAGAATGCTGATGTAGACAATCTTTGATTATATGTTGTAGTGGCACAAATGCATGTGTTGATCTTGCAGCTATTTCAGTACATGTTTTGTGCTTGTTGATATTGAACTTTATGTATGTGATATTAAATGAAATTATTGATGTGTCACAACTAGACACAAATCAAAAAGCAACAACATGAAGCCATAAAAAACATGCGCCATCACAAACACACATGGTGTACCTAAGATCCCCTTATTCAATTTCGGGCATATCTAGGACACAATCACCAAAAAATGATATCTTTATTAAACTTTGGAGTACATAAAAAATGACCACTTTCAAGTAATGAAAATGGCAAGCTCACAACCCTTGGAAGCAATTTGTCTTCAAAATCTGGATATTCACCGACTCAATCTCTCTCAAAGAAAAATGGCACTTGGAATCACAACAATGACTTTCCCTTATCACTCCAAATTTACAAAATATGCACCTTATTACTCCAAAAATTACAGCAATAAATCATCTTATCTCTCCTTTAAAATTCAATTTATTAAAAAAAACACACCTTATTTCTCGCAACAAAAGCATCACTTTTATTACAAAATCAATGACAATCTTCACCCTTATGACTCCCTTCACAAAAATATTTTTGCCACTTCTTATTTCTCCCCAATCAATATTTAAAGAGCCTTTATAATCATGCTTTTACATAATTTCCATTAAAATAATGGAATTAACATTATGAAGTCACTTTATAAAAAGTGACTAAAGTGATTAAAATGATTTTAAAAAAACTTTGGAAAATTATGACACCTTTTTTTTAAAACTTTGGAAAACCTTTTAAACAAAATTTCCTTACAGGCTGGGTTGGATTTTGGTTTGGCCATACTAACATTTTTAGAAGAATATTAATCCACTTTCTAGGATGGATCAAAATAAAAAAACTGAAGTGAAGGCTTGCAAACTTCAACGAATACGAATGAATGAGAGCCTTACCATTTTATGCCATTGATCCATGTTGTGATCCATACTGTCTTCCACATTGTGATATATATTCTCTAGTTTGATTTGGAGGTAGTTGAATCCTTCACAACTGATTTGTGCAGAGCCCTGCAAGTATCCATAAATTTGTAGAATATATCTCCGTTCATTTTCCTCACACATTTATTCGAAACCCAAAATGCTTTCGCCTTGTTGCATCATTTCTACGTTTTGTTTCCTTTTTTTTTTACATGGAAAGTAACACAGAGGTGCACGTCCTATCTGGGAAATCTAATTGTTCGTGACTTCAAAACCTAGAAGAATCCCGACGTCCAGCAACAAAGGATTTTGAAGTAGCTAAACGAGGATCCATAGCTGTTGATTGAACTCAAGAATATGGAGAAGAAACTGACGGAATAGGAACTTCAGTGTCAAGGAAGAAGAAAGATTTGGATTCTGAAGCGTGAGGCATAAAATGAAATTCCTCTATGAAAGAGTTGTCTAGGTGTGCATTTATCGTAGCACCAAACTCAGAAGGCTTTGGTCGCAGTATTGCCTGCTCATCGTTCTGGCTAATGTCTGCCAAATTTTCTGTACAGGTCTCCAAGTCTTCAAATACTGAACCTGCAAGTCATGTAAAAAATACCATCAAGAAAGATGTGCTAAGAATCGCCAAGATGGTCGTTGCTACATAGTTCGATGGATTTTTAGCTATGTGGAATAGTTCAAGCTGCATTCTGAAGAAACAAGGTCAATTTTAAAGATTAAATGATGTTGAAGGAGTCAACACATTTAGATGGGAAGATCAACAAAAACACCAGGAAGTATGTTGAATGTTTTTGCAGATCTAACTCTTCAAACAACGGAGATCTGGATGGTGCTGCAACTCAGATCTCCTTGGCTGCACCTCGGCCCAAACTTCTTTTGATGCAACTCACCTTCAACTACAAAATTGACAGTTCTCCTCCAAACTCACGCTGCTTCACAACACAACTCCTCGAACACCATCGACTCTTCTCTATAGCACACAACTCTTTTACAAGTGCCCAGGTTTATGAGCAGCCACAGGCATTTTTTTTCCTTTCTTTTCTTGGAGATTATTTACTTGGAGAATGACTAAAGACTCAAGACTATTCATTTAATCAAAATCTAGCATATCTACTAATCGGTCAAATTTTCCTACCGAATTCGAGCCAAATAGATGAATCATCCACTGTGAGCACTGTGCGAAGATCCACTCTTCCAGGAAGATCCATTGAAACAAAGGGATTTCCATGAAAGCACGATTGACCACGTTAAATGTGGCAACGTTCAACATTCACATGCTTGTGACCTTTTCTCAAGCGCTTTACCACAACGCTCCACAATATGACAATGGCTCACTCAACAAAATTTCATCAGATATTTATCTGTGATGTTCAAGTTTATGGCCACAAAATTGCAGTATAGATACATTAAATCAATTCATAAATTATTTGATTTGAAACGGAGTGCACAGATCTATAGAATCAAATGTTACCTCGATTTTATGATTGGAGTAGCGTAAGCAATAATTCTCTCTTCACAAACGTTGACATCTCACACTTCGCACAATTGTCTTCTTCGGATTTTGTTTCTTCCACTACACTAAAAACTTTCCAACAATGCCAAGACTCAATTGCTATGTAGACTCAATTGAAAATCAAATATACTCATCTCAACATAGACTTCTAGCTCTAGCTCCAAGATCTCTGATGGCTCTGATACCACATGTAGATTCAGAAGTTTCCTCAGACACATAACTTTATTGATCATGGAAAAATATTACATAGAAAATTGCAGGAGTTTACAAACGGAAACTCTCACTCTCAGATTACAATGAAATTAGGAAACTAACCTATTTATAAGCTCTATGTTCTAACTTAATCTAGTTATGGATCACTTGGAAAATCAACAAGTGTCAATTTACAATAAATGACCTTCTAACCATTCTACTAACTTTATTCCTATTTTAGAGCCTAGGAAACGACTCTATCTAGAGTCCTATTTTTACTAACAAAATACTATTTCTAAGTATCTCTAATATTTATTAAATATTATAATTTAATAAATATATTTATCCTAACTTTACATTATTTAATTTATGTAATTTTGGATTTATAATTTCCTTTATGAAAGAGGCTAACATGGATTTGGTTTGTAAAATGAGAAAGTCATCCAGATAGTTCTAGGAAGCCACAACGACAACCACGTCTTCTATCATTACCTCAGGCTTGACACGAGACCTATTTGCTAATTCAAGCATTGTTGGTGTAGGTATAAGTCCATGAAGTCCTAGAGAGATGAAGAGGTCTTTAGTCATGACATTAATAGCTACCCCTAGATCAATCAAATTATTGGTTATGGCATTATTTTCAATATGGATAGTCACGGTAGGGTTCCATGGGTCATTATATTTAGTCAACAAAGGCTGATCGATCATAATATCGAAGAATTTCCCTATGACATGGATAGTTGCAGGGTCTTTAGGTTTCCTTCTAAGTCTTTTGACGCATAGATCCCTCACAATTTTAGCACATATAAGCACTTCTTTAAGATCTTGTAACAGCGGAATCTGCACATAAAAATTTTGCAACTCCTTGAGCAATTCAAATTCAAGTTGTGAGACTAGCCTAGTTTCAGCTAATCGTTGAGGGTATGGGGGGTTCTGAATGCTAGCAGCTAACTTAGCTATCACAGATGTACCAACCTTACTCGGATTGGCTATTGTAGGAACAAAAAATCCTCCCAAGTTGGTTGCTACAGATGTAACAGCAGGTGTTGTATCAGTTGTTACAAGTGTAACAGCTGCCTCAAAATCTTCCATATCCTTCCTAGGTGATTCACATTCTTCGATAATAATGGGAGTATGTTCAAATCTGTTACTTTCCCTGATCGAATTTGAACCTCGTTAAGTCGAATAGGAGTAATAATAAGTCTGGAGGGTAACCGAAGCATCCATGCTCTGGGCTACCTTATTATTTGGATTGGGGTTAGGTTGCGCAGGTAATTGGGGTCAGACAAAAGGTGTAGGATTTTGAATACAAGTCATTTGTAACTACTGTTTTTGCATTGGTATTGGAGGGGCTATTGTACCTTAGCCATTACTTCTCTATTTCTAACCCCAAGGATTGGGTTGTGATGGAGGATATTGCATTGGTGGAGGATATGGCCACTAGTTCCATGGTGAAGGAAATTGTGTTGAGGAAGGAGAAGGATACTGCCATGGATATTGTTGACTATTATAAACATTATTCCAAGAATAAAAAGAGGAAAATATAAAGGCATACCTGTAGTTCACGGCTACCATGGTCTCTTTGATCCAATGAAATAAAAATATTGAACACCCTCACTTGATTCTTGAAGTACTGCCTTCAGTCTGGGTAACTCATGACACTGATTCATCGAGTGCACTTACTCACAGATGTTGCACAGGCTAACACTATTCAGTCCACATTCCCTTTCCAAATGTTTCTTTTTGCATCAGTGACATAATATTACTAAGGTTGTTTCAGCTTCTTCTTGTGATTTCTTTACTTGTACCGTAGAGATCTGGGCTCAAATAAGTTCCCGATCTTTGCTCTAGTTACTCCTCGACTCATGGACTTCTGTATTTGGACTGAAGGGTCCCGAACTAAAACTCTCCCTTTGACTGAGCCTCTTGAGCTACGCAGGTGAAGCTTCATTATCTCATCAACTGTTTCTTGAGATATCTCTCCTTTTCCCAATCGGTTCAGATGCTCCAGACAATCATCTCTTATACCTCTTATGTTTGAGATAATGCCTCATTTATGATGCATACTAAAGTTTAGGGATTGGTTTGGTTTGTTGGAGAATGTTGAAAAATTCTCTCAACCTCTCCATCCAAGAGTGGAATAAGTTGGATCTCACTCCAACTATATATATTTGATGTATCTCAGTTTATTAAATGTAATATAGAAATTAATCTATTGTTTTGTGTGTTAATATTGAGCAATAGATGCTCTCATGATTTCTAATTTGGTATCAGAGCTTGGCTAGGCTTAATCCCTCACAGGAGTACCCAGGAAGATGTGAGAGTAGTGTGAATAAAGTATTTGTTGTGTATTTGTTGTGTGAAGTTTTTATTTCTATGAAATCTGTGTGGAGTAATCCAGATCGAAGAGTTTGATGTTGGGTGTTCAGTAGATCGTCGAAGGAAGTCATAAAAACCTAACCATACCCAGGCTATATCAAGCTACATCTGAACAGGATCGCAAGATTGGCTTTGGCATCTTTTACATTGGTTTGATTTCTGTTAATTAATGAATGCACTTATTATTGAGGATAATTATTCATTCATGATGAGTGATTGTTTCCAGGCAGCTCTGTATTTTGCATATATTGCTGACGCCGAGGCAAAGATGTCTTGGTCGATGACATTTTGGTTTGCTGCAGAGGATAGGATTGAAGGATCATGTGAATCCCAAGGACAGAATTGAGTTTCTGCCGATTGATTCACAGATGTAGGACATGTTTTTCCGGTGCTCCAGGGCCACGTTCCCTTCATCGCTCAGTAGAAATGATGGAGTTTGATCACTATGAGAATATCCCTGTTGATTTCCTTGTGCAAATTGGCTTTACCAAAGACATGGATGCAGAATCTGTGAATCGGCTGCTGAGGATAAGAGAAAACGAGCCATGCACATGATCCCAAATGAAATTTTGATTCTATTGGCTCAGTCCTGGTGTTCGATGTCATTGAAATGAGGAATTACAGTGATTCACATGGTGCAGCGTGGATTGATCAACAATCTGACCAGTGGTCTCGTGGTCAAATTCGTTGAAATCAAGAGCTCCACGGCTATGGCCCTCGTGGGTGGAAAGTAAGCAGAGTTCACTAACTGTTTTGTCGGTTTGTTGTTCTATTTTTTAAATTCCCAGCATAGATTCAACGTGAGATACATGATATCATATGAGCAGAGATGTTACTCGATGGATCCCATGAAAGTTGTTCATTATAGAGAGCAGCGATAATGCAGGGAACTTCAAGAGCAATAGCAGGACCATGTTGGACTCCATTCCTAGCGTTTTGAATCAACCATCAAAGGATTCAATGCCGTAGAGGTTTGGTAGGACAAGCTCATATTCAGCTTGGTTAGTGGGAAAATTCGCTTTGAAGACCGTGGTTAATGTAATAGAATTATTATTAAGTTTTTTAATTTTGATATTCAGTGGTGTGCATAGTTATTATTATTTTGTTTGTAAATTATTGAAGAAGAACCAATTATTGAATAGATTTACACAATTTAAATCAGTCGTTCTCGACGTTCTTCAGTGCCGAGAGAACAATTGACTAATTTGATTGTGTAAATTTGTTATATGCTGATGGATCTTTTCGTGCTTCGGGCTTCAAGAGCATCAGTTACAGGTTATACAATGAGATCCTTGTGTGTAAAGGTCATTTTGTAGGATTGATCGTTGATCATATTCTGTACCTAGAATATTTTCCTATAGACTATTGAAATTTATTCTTCGGGGTTATTTCATAGATGAATATTTCCATAGGGTAGTTCAGTGTCGAGACTCTTCTTCGAGGGTGTCAAGAATCTTTAATCTTACAAATTTAGCGTTGATGGTCAGAAGCAGTTGTACTTTAAATGGGTTGAAAGGTAAGCTCAAAGATGTGAAGAAAGAAAGAGAGGAATCTAGAAGACACAGAGTGGGTAGAGTTGATGATGAAGACCAGCCAGACAAAAACAAATATAAATTTTTTAATTGTGATCTCAGTATTGTAAGTTTTCTATAATGTAGGCATTAAGGGGGGGTGTTTGAGATAATGCCTTATTTATGATGCATACTAAAGTTTAGGGATTGGTTTGGTTTGTTGGAGAATGTTGAGAGATTCTCTCAACCTCTCCCTCCAAGAGTGGAATAAGTTGGATCTCACTCCAACTATATATATTTGATGTATCTCAATTTATTAAATGCAATATATAAATTAATCTATTGTTTTGTGTGTTAATATTGTGCAATAGATGCTCTCATGATTTCTAATTTCTTAAAAATATTGGCTTTAGAATTTTTGGATATAAGTTACTAAACTTAGACCTCTGTAAATTGTAGTGAAATCGCTCCAGATAGTATTTTGGGCTTTCCTCCTCCTTCTATGCAATTCTGAAAATCTCGTCCTTCAAATCCATGGTTCGACAGTAATCCTGATACTTAAATAGGAAGGCCTCTCTCATGTCATTCTAGGTTCGAATCGTGCCAACACCCAATCTCATGAACCATATTAATGCTGCTCCTTTCATAGTAGCAGGGAATAATTTCAGCTTCTGGGCATCTGAAGTGTATTCATAACCTCTACATAGCACATCAAATTCAAACATAAAGGTATCAGGGTCTTCAACAGTCATCCCTTGAAAGGATGGTAGGGATGATAAAGGAATATTCTTCATAGGAGCCTCATCCTGTGTTACTACTATTGGGAATTCAAAAGTAACAGAGCTATCTGTTTTGACATTCTCATCCCCCATGGATGATTCTTCTTGATAGGATGAACTGACCTCGGAGTGTATTGGAGATTGAAAAATAAAAGGATCAGGCTATTCCAGGACCAACTATTTAATAGCACAACCAGTGTCTAATTGATGATCAACAGAATGTTATTCCTCAAGTCCCTGATGCTCCCCACTGGTCTCTCCATGTCCTTCAATTCTTAGATCCTGGAAAATTATTCTCCACTGTTGTTTTGAATCTAGAGTTTTGATATCAGGAGTGGATATGTTGTTCGAAGGATGGCAAGGTCCAGACATGGAAGACACCAATGGTCCAGGCTTTGATATTGTAGCTGCTCTCTATGGTCCTATCTTCCTATTATCTCTGTATGACGTGTACTGTTCCTTTTCTACCCTTGAGATCAAATCTCCAAAGAATATATTTCTCCCCAAATCTGCATTCTTCTTTTCCTTCTTACGACCCGTCTTTCTGGTAGTCAATAGAGTGGGGGGTGTTTGTAGATGTTGATGTTGTCCTACTAGCACACTTGGGCCCTATGTGTATCAATTCATCGAATAAGTGCTTTAGTTTCTAGAGCATTGAGCCCACCCAAGTTTGTTAGAGCGATGTGCAGGTTCTTACCTCTTGTCTTACCGCCCAATGACTGTATAGCTAAATACACCCTAAAAAACCACTCAAAATTCAACTTCTAAGTATCCTTGCAAGACATTGGTGTGCCCGCTTAAGTTTGTTAGAGCGATGCGCAGATTCTTACCTCTCGTATTACCGCCTGGCAATTGTGTCACTGGAGACACTCTAAAAAAACAAAATGTTCAGAAATTCACTCTCCTAACTGTCCCAGCAAGACATTTGTGAGCATGCTCAAGTTTTTTAGAGCATCACGCAAGTTCTTACCTCTCGTATTACTACCTGAAAATTGTGTCGTTGGAGACACTCTAAAAAAACACACGGAAATTGCACTGCTAAGAAATAACTCTGATTGATTGGATCATCACTTCCATCCCCGACAATGATGCCAAAATTTTTGGATGTATCAATCACTATAAAATGACTAAATAGTACACATTAATTATCAATCCAAGGACATCTTTTTATTCTAATGACAGTTGCATTGTCTGTGTCGATACACCAACCAGAAGCAATTCGAAAGAAAAGAGATCGTTGCTGAAGTAAATTATGGAAGGAAATCACTCATGCAAAAATAAAATGATCTACAAGACTGTAATCACACCTCAATTAATCTCTCCTAGCATGCCACACAACAATTACCCAGCAGGTGTCTCTGATCTTATGTGTAACAGCATATAAAACATTGAAATTGAAGGTGATATATTCACAGCTGAAACAACAGCAAAAACACCTCTACTGATACATAAACCAAAGTACAAACACGTATACACAACTACATTAATCGTTGCAATCCCTGCTAAAGAGGAGGGCCCATCCTCCGTAGCAGGGCATAGGAAAGGAAATAACTTAACAGAAACTAAATCAAATAACTCATGTAACAACAACACAATATTTATGTATTACGATGATTGAAAGTTACAGAGTCAATATGATGATCTCCGTTAACCTTTCAACCTCTAGGGCTGAGAACTATATAGTGGTTACATCTTAAAAATTCAAGGGATATATAGTCATGAGAATATTATGATTCTCATGCTTATCGAAATAGAACTCTTATAGTTATAACCACTTCCTAATAAATTTCTGACTAGAAAATTATAGATTACAATCAAAACTGCCCTTAGGTTGTTATCCAAAAATACAATGCTAAACAACTTCTATATCTATCGTAATAGAACCATAGTTATAGTGTAATAGCTAAAGGATAGGTCAACAACAGATGTTGATGAGATCTAGTCAGTAGTACAACTGTATTAGCAGTTCACCAGCAGGTCTGTAACAGCAAGGTGTAACAGCATCACTTTAATAGCACCCCCTTAATTCCTCCTATGGACCTCATGCTTAGGAACTTTGGTGCTATAAATGACATCTGGAAAGACAACACAAAGACCATATATCTTCTCCAAACATTCATCCTCAATTAGTCATAAAAAGGCACAATATATCATAATAATTGATGAATTGGCAAAGTAATAAAAATAAGGTGAAACAACACAAGTTAGAATAGAAAGGTAGGAAACAGAGGCAAAGATACTCCCACTAGTTATAGTTATGAGGAAAAATAAGGAAAACAAGTGTAGGAAAAGTGTACAAAACTGGCACCTAACATTTTCCCCATGACATATGAGCCTATAGATCCCCAAACCTTTGCTAGCTCCCTATAATACTAGTGTATTCCCTTATTTTTGTTGTTAGTGTAGCCCCCTTACTGTTATTGTTATGCCCATGTAGTCCCCATATTGTTATTATTATGCCCCATAAAAGCCCACTATTGTTATTATTGTGCCCTTATATTGTTATTTTTTTGTCGGCTAGGATTATATTGGAACCCCTTGGACTATTATATATAAAAAGTAGGTTATGTCATTTGTATCATCAAGGAATTTTTCATCTATGTAATGCAAAGAGGTTTCCCCCTCGAGGACGCTGATTTATAAGTCGTTGATCTATCTTTCTTCTATTTTTTGAGCTGGTTTCATAACATTTGGTATCAGAGCTTGGGATTCTAGGGTTTCCCTTCTTCAAATAGGTCATCTTTGAATTTCTGCTTTGTTTGTATGGCACTTCATAAGCTGAAATTGTTACCACATGGAATCAAAATCCTTATGAAATTCCTATAAAAATTTCAAATCTTGGTTCGCAATATTTTAAGAGATATGATGTGTGGAAGATAAAGTTTTTGCAGGCTCCATAATTTCATATCAAACAACTGACCGAGGTAAAATCGTCATAACTTTTGTTTCATGAATCAGATTCAAATTCTGTAAAAAGTGTCTGAAATTTCATAAACTTTAGCTTCATGTGTATCAATTTCAAATATGAAGGAAGAAACAATGACATGTGGCACGTCGTACAAATTCGCTCCACTAAACCAGTCCATAATTAGGTCATTGTGGGAGATTGGAAATAACTTTGTCTTGAAGAATCCAAATCAAGTCTGAACTATGGCATTGGAAAGAATAATTAGAGGGATACTACAAGAAAAAAATTCAAATATTTTGGATCTGAAATTACAGAGATACATCAGGTTCAATATCGAGCTCCTCAAAAGAAAAAAAATTGTGTGTTTTTTTTTAATTGCATAACCTTTTTTTTAAATCAGTTTGAAGTGATTCCAAGAGAATATTAAAGCATTGTTATCAGTATTGGGTTCTATAATGTCTCTCAAAAATAATTCCACACCCATTAATCCCTCAAAAAGCTCTACTATGACCTATGAAGAGGGAGAAGTGAAACATGATATATCAAAATTATGAGACCAAGTGCAACAAATTTTTCTCTCACAAAAAGTAACCAAAAATGAAATAGAAAATAATATGGATGATTTGAAGAAAGGCGTGGAAGCTAAAATGGATGGTTTGAAGAAATACATGGAAGATAAGATGGATGGTTTAAATAATGGAATGGAAGATAAGATGGATTTCTTGGAAGCTGATATGGATGGCATGGAATCTAAGATCGATAGTATGGAAGGAAACATGGAATATTTGAAGAAATACATGGAAGGTTTGAAGGAAGTTTTGGAAAACTTGCTACAATAAAAGCTTCCTAATGGAGAAAAGGTAGTAGAGGAAACTCATAATGAGAGAAAAATAAATTTTAATCATGATCTCATAGACTCTAATGTTGGATTGAAGACCTACCATATTCCAAATATCGATATGAGCAAGTTTGATGGCAAGCATCCCGTAACATGGATACTACATATGGAGCAATACTTTGATCTCCATAATGTGTAAAACACGCAAAAGGTATGCACTGAAAATTTATATTTAGAACCAAATAAATTTCTATGGTATCGATGGCTTTTCTCTCGTAAAATAATTTTCACTTTCTCAATGTTTATAGAGGAAATGATAACACATTATGAGGATAAAAAGAGAAACACCTTCTTTAGTCAATTGATAAATCTTAAAAAAAGGGTTCAATGGTGGAGAAAATTAAGAACTTCAAAAAATTGGATATAAGGGTAAAGGATATTCCAGAGGAACACATGAATGATGTCTTCGTAGGAACTTTAAAGGATACCATCCAACATGAAGTTCGCCTTTGGGAACCTAAGTCATTGGAGAAGGCATTCGGATTGGCAAGAAAATTTGAAAGAAAAATTATGGTGACAAGGAAGCCTATCACTCACAACTATAAAGATGGAAGTTTTTTTATTCCTAGACTTCCACAACCTACAAGGTTTACACCACAAAAATTGGAAGAAAAAAGAGCAAAAGGGATTTCCTATAGTTGTGATATCAAATACACTAATGGTCAGAAGTGCTTTGAGAAGAAATTATTTTATATATATTGTGAAGAAGATGAAGAAAAGGAACAAGAAACTTCAAAAGAAGAGGATATACACCAGGAACCAACCCTAGAGGAATAAGAGATGAATCTAACCATATCCACTAACGCATTGGCAGGAATTACCACTCCTCTAAATATCAATATTGAAGGACATATCAAGAAGAAAAATTTGTTGATTAATTCAGGTAGTACCCATAATTTTATTCATTCTAAGGTAGCCAAGGAATTGAATTTCTTCCTATACCCAGCACTAGAGTGTCAAGTTATGGCTACAAATGGAGGAACTATAAATTTCTCTGGAAAGTGCCATATATCAAGCTAACCATGGGGGAATATGTATTGAATATTCCAATGCTCTCCATTCCAATGTGTGGTGTTGATGTTGTAATAGGAGTACAATGGTTACAATCTTTGGGGATGGTAGCTTTTAATTTTCAATAAATTTTCTTGATTTATTTTTCAAAAGGAAATGAAGTTGAAATATGGGGTATCGCATGGAAGCCGGGAAATATAATCATATCTAATTTCATGAAAAATAATCTGAAGAAAGAACAACGAGGCGTAATTTCACAATTATGCTCACTAGAGGTTCAAACATCAAAATCATCTATTTCTCCATATCTCCAAAAAGTGTTGGACAATCATTCCAAGGTGTTTGAGACTCCCAAAGGACACCCACCTATTCGTGATCCTGATCATGCTATTCATTTCATTCCAAGAAGTGTTCCTCGAAAAATCGGGCCTTACAGATATCCTTATGATAAAAAAAGTGAGATTGAACTTATGGTTGCAGAAATTCTAGAGGCTAGTATAATTCAACCTATTCAAAGTTATTTCTCTTCTCTAGTATTATTGGTGCACAAGAAGGATGGATCATGGCGCATGTTTCTGGATTATAGAGAGCTCAATAAGATCACTATTAAAGATAAATTTTCCATCCCCGTCTTTGATGAATTATTAGATGAATTACGCGGAGAAATTTACTTCGCCAAGTTGGATCTTTATTCTGGATATCATCAAATTAGAATGAATACCGAAGACATTTCAAAAACAACATTCAGAACTCATGAGGGTCATTATGAATTTTTGGTCATGCCTTTTTCCCTTACTAATTCTCCTTCCACATTTCAAGGTTTGATGAATTCCATTTTAAAACCCTTCCTTAGAAAATTTGTGTTAGTATTTTTGGATTATATACTAATCTACAACAAGTCTTGGAAGGATCATGTTCAACATGTTGACAAGGTACTCAAACTATTGGAGGAGAAACAATTATATGCAAAAACCTCCAATTTTTTCTTTGGAGTACAAGAGGTGGAATCTTTGGGTCATATTGTATCTCAAGAGGGTGTTAAGGTAGACCCTAAAAAAATTAGATCCATTAAGCAATGGAAAATCCCCACAACCATAAAGCATCTTTGAGGATTTCTAGGGTTAATACGGTATTATCACAAGTTTTTTAAGAATTATGGGATAATATCGGCTCGTCTAACATCATTATTGAAGAAAGATGCATTTTCTTGGACTCTGGAAGAAACTAAGGCCTTTGAACATCTTAAAGAGGCAATGTTCCAAGCACCGGTCTTAGCTACGCTAGAATTTACAAAACAAATATTGTGGAATACAGTGATGCCTCAGGAAATGGAATTGTTGTGGTTTTAATGCAAGAAGGAATACCCGTTGATTTTGAAAGTCGTCCAATCAAAGGAAAATATTTACAAAAACCTATTTATGAGAAGGAAATGGTGGCAATACTACATGCACTAAAGAAATGGCGACCTTACCTAATGGGAAGACACTTCAAGGTAAAAACAGATCATGATAGTCTTAAATACTTTTTGGAAAAAATATTATCTTCAGAAAAGAAACAAAATTGGGTCACAAAAATGTTGGGTTATCACTTTGAAATCATCTACAAAAAAAGTAAAAAAATGTTGTTGCAGATGAATTCTCAAGAAAGGATGAGGATGTGGAAACATTTCTTTGTGCCATTTCTATTATCCAACCTGAGTGGATGAAAGAAAGGGATGAATGGAAGAATGATGAAGAGGTTTGGAAACACATTAAAAATTTGCAACAATATCCTAGTACATCTGAAACATTTAGCTCAAAAAATGATTCATTATCGTACAAATATCACTTATACCTTTGTTAGAATTCCCAAATAAAGAAAAATATTCTTTTGGAATTGCACACCTCTCCCTTAGGAGGGCACTCAGGATTTTTAAAAACTTACCACAGGGTCATGAAGGAATTTTTTTGGGATGGCATTAAATATGATATTAAAAAGTTTGTGGTGGAATGTTTGGTTTGCCAACAAAATAAAGTTGAGACAATTAAGACCCTGGGTCTATTAAAACCTTTATCAATTCCAAGTCAACGTTGGGGGGAGGTTTCAATGCATTTTATCACAAGTTTATCCTATGATAGTTTGAAGTTTTCTGTGGTGTGAGTTTTGAGATGGGGAATTCAGAATCTCCATAGTATCCATTTTTACATCTACATTTCGAATCTAAAGAAAGACTCATCATCAAGACAAAACTTTCCAAGAAGAGAGGAGGATTGATGTAATAAATACAAGATGGAGCAAAAGGAGTGAATGAAGAGAAAGAAGGATCCAACCAGAAAAATACCAAGGAATCAAAATAGTTTATTATAGTTTATTTAATATATAATTATTTTTCTATTTAAATTATTATAAATTATGTCAATTAATTCATAATAAATACCATTAATTTATTTTAATTTATTTTATTATTAGAAATTATTTAATTGACAGCAATGTAATTTATTAAGTTAAGAAAGGTTTTTATTTTTCTTTATTATAATACTAAGATTGATATTTAGATCATTTTTATTAATATTATTAATGATGGTTGATAATTAATAAAAAGAGGATAATATTTATAAATTATGATTGATAATAAAATTGATATTATAAATAAACGATTAATTTTATAAATTAATGATGAATGTTATAAATTAATGATTAATATTTATAAAATATGGTTGTCATCATGGTGATAGTCGGTAGACTTACCAAGTATGCAGACTTTTGTGCATTATCTCAATCATTAAAATTCAGTACAATTTCTATTGCATTTATGGAAACAATTCAAAAGCTACATGGAAACCCAAATATTATTGTAAGCGACATAGATACCATTTTTACAGGATTTTTTTGCACCATATTATTTTCTTCTTTGGGTACTCAATTAGCTCATAGCTCCTCATATCATCCTCAATCTCATGGGAAAACTAAGATAGTGAACAAATGTTTGGAAGGATAGCTCTTTTTCTTTGTATCTGATAAACAAACACAATGGGTCAAGTGGTTACATCTAGTTGAATGATGGTATAACACTTCCTTCCATACTACAGCAAAACTGACCCCATTTATGGTGGTCTATGAATATCATCCACCATCCATCACATTATATTTAAGAGACAAATATAAGGTTCAAGCAGTGGAAGATCACATTTATCATCAACAACAAGTTCTCCAACTCTTAAAGGATAACCTCACTTTGGCACAAAATCGAATGAAACAATAGGCAGATCAACCGCAACAAAAGAATTTTTGATGTAGGAGACTAGATATTTTTACAGCTACAATCATACAAACAAATGTCCCTCAAGCAAGCTAATAAGGATAATACATTATCACCAAAGCATTATGGTCCTTACAAGGTGTTGCGAAAGATTGATACTATGACATACAAACTGGAGCTTCTTGCATCTTCTCGAGTGCACCCATTTTTCCATGTTTCATGCTTAAAGAAGGTTCTAGGTGACAAGCTCCCAGTTCAAACAATATTGCTAGTTGACGAGAAAGGAAAAATCATAGTGGAACCTGAAGCAGTCATGGAAACAAGAACTCAACAACTACGAAATTGATCAATTTCAGAGTATCTCATCAAGTGGAAGAACTTACCCACTGAATATTCGACATGGGAGGACGAGAATTTTACAAAGAAGCATCCATAACTACTCAAGCATTGAGGAAAATACTTTATTAAAGGAGAGGGACATGTTAGGTCCCTATAATAATAGTGTATCCCCTTATTTTTATTGTTAGTGTAGCCCCCTTATTATTCTTTTTGTGCCCATATAGTCCCCATATAGTTCTTATTGTGCCCCATATAAACCCACTATTGATATTGTTGTGCCCTTAACTTTTTATTGTTATGTTAGCTAGCACTATATTATGACCCCTTGAATTACTATATATAGAAAGGAGGTTTTGTCATTTGTATCTTTCAATAATTGTTCATTGATGTAATGTAAAGGAGGTTTCCCCCTCGAAGAGGCTGGTTTCTAGGTCGTTGATCTATCTTTTGAGATGGTTGCATAACAACCTCCATAGTTCTACTCCCTCTAAGGCAAGACTCCCTCTGAGCCTACACAATCTCCTTTGGCTTAGTCCTGAAATAACTCATCCTCATCGATCAAGTACCACTCATGCAAATCCCTAAAATCTGGGATATGAAACATCACGATCTGATGAAGACTCTAGCCTACCAACATGTAGTCCATCACATGAATCCATATCGATCATCCTAGTCTCATCCATGCCAAAGAAATCCTCGAGTTTTCCCAACCATCCATGACAAGAAATAGGAAGTCCATGATCTTTAAACCACCACACAACATGCTAAAGTGGAAAAGGATCACCTCCAATCCACTAGAACTCCCATCTCATCTCACCATGTAGCATATCGAGACCATATCTCCATGTCTTCAGTTGAACCCTTTACGCCATCGGATATAAACACCCAAAACTTCCTCTATTTTTCTTCATTATGCACTCTATGATTCATTGTCCCTCAAAGTAGCTCAGATATGCTATGATACCACGTTTCTTTCCACAATCATGGTGTCTGGGATACAATCTTAAATAACTGACGCTACCAAACCAAGAATCACAATGAATCTAATTTGCATAGAGGAATATAAAGAACATTAAATCTACTTGTGCACAAAATATAGACAACATTTTACAAAATATTCTACAATAACCCAATTTCGTTATATTAATCAAACTAGATAATGCAACATTCTAGGGCTCTCGTACTAGGGATAATGGCCCTCATATATCCACTAGTACAAGAATATAAAGTTGGGGCTTAATGTCTATCTATCGATAACCAATATAACATCAACAAGATACTCTGACCATCTAGTTGAAGTAGAGATCCTCACATCTACTTTGGTCCTACCCTGTATGTTCTCGATCCTTTAGCTCCCAAACTTCATCTCTTGCCCCTATCAATGCTCCAAGTCCATCTGGCCACTATACCTGGCTATAAATATGCTCACTAGTCGTGCCTTAGTCCATCAATAGTACGACACATCAAGACTCCTGTCGAGTTGTTGACAACTCTATTTGTGAATGTCTCTCAATCTGCCCATTGTTTCTCCTCAACTACTGAGGGACTTCATCCCACTATGGTCTTCCTGCACTACTCTAATGAATACCAACAAAAGGAGGGCTTCCACCTATCATTGTAATATTTCCATCTCCCACAATGAACACGAGCTAGGAGCACTACCCATCATCTGAAGTAGATTTCCTTCAACACACACATGTCTAGTGTTGCTCAGCTACTCCTTTGGCTGATCAAACCTTGAGCTCTATTTATACGACTCTAGAAACCACCTAAGTCCATGAATATGGTGCACATAGGGCTCCAACTTGGGAACTATCACGATGTACTCCAAAAGACCATAAATTATCAATCCCATGTCCACACTTGATCCACTCTCATGCTATCCTCCAATGGACCACAAGTTTCCAATCCTATTGTAGCATATGCTCCTAGTTAGGGAATCCAACACCTATGGAGACCCTTCCACATGGTTGCTATTAGATCCTAAATTGTCCTCTCCTAGGACGCCATCCACCTGCAAGTCACATCAACTCAAGAGGACGCACATGCCTTTGCTCTAAAACCTCATGTTGAACCTCTTGACACATGTACTACTATTGATGAATTTCTACATGGATATCCTCAGTTGTCCTAATCTAGGTTTGCCATTACCATATTGTTGTTGAAGATAAATGATTTATTATAGTATTATTTTTCAATGATTTGATTTTAACCGGTGATGAGAAGTTGATAGAAAAGAGGATATTGCAAGAGAATTCAAGATGAAGGACATGGGGCTCATGAATTATTTCCTCAGTATGGAAGTATGGCAAGGAGATTTGGAATTGTTTGTCCATCAAGGAATGTATTCCAACGAGATACTAAAGAAGTTTCGCATGGAGAGTAGGAAGCCCATGGACACTCCTCTAGCAGGAAGTTAGGGGAAAGAGGATGCCACTTCAGGTGACGAGGCGGAGACCACTATTTACAGGCATCTTGTGGGTTCACTCGTGTACTTGGTGAACATAGGACCAAACATGTGTTATGTAGCTAACCAAATTAGTCAACCAATGTTTAAGCCAACCAAACTATATAAGAGGGTGACCAGAGATGTGTTGAGATACCCTAGAGGCACTACTCAATATGTTCTTTAGTACAAATGGACAGAGGGAGTGAATCTTCAAGGCTTCAAAGATGCATATCGGGTGGGTCATCCATCAAATTGGAAGAGCACCTCAAGAGTAGTCTTCATATTGCGTCAGCAGCAGTTTCTTGGTACAACAGGAAGCAGAGATTAGTTTCACTCATTTCAGCAGAAGCAGAGTACATGGTTGCTAATGAAACAACTTGTGAAGCTATCTCGATGAGGAAGAGCATTTTTGGGTTATTTGGTCAGACAATGGATCCCACTATGATTTACTGTGACAATCAAAGTTGTATCAAACTCTCTGAAAATCCAATTTTCAATTATTGATCCAATCATATCTACATATGGTACCTCTATCTATGAGATTGTGTGTAGAGGTGGATTATGTTGTTGGAGTACATTCCTACAGAGGAACAAGATGCATATATTTTGATAAAGGCATTCTCAATAGGAAAATTTGAGTTCCATATAGACAGGATTGGGGTATGTGATAATCCCTTTCTTGTTGAGAGGGAGTGTTGAAAATGGAAACAATAAAATCCTGATTTAATTTTCCCTTGAATTAAATTAGGAGAAAATGGTAATTCCACATCATAATACAATAGGAAGGTGTTAAATAAGTTAGAAAGACCTAGCTCGCTCAGTTAATTTGAGTTTAGGGCCTAAATTGAGTCATGTAGATTGGTTCCAATTTTTTAGGATCCTAGGTTGAGTTTAATTCGAGTTGTAATAATTTAATTCAGTTAAACTAGTTCCAAATGTTGAAGGAACTAGTGGGAGGTCTATTAATGGGGTGTGTAGTCTGTGATAAAATAGTTAACTAAAAAATCATCCATAATTAACTCATTCATATATGAAACATGAGATACCCAATTGAGATTGGAGTTCAAGGGCACCATACTATCATTTTTATAATTATCCAAGTTGTACAAGTGATGCATGCAATCACGAAAGTACCTATAGGGATTGTGCAGTTCAGGATGGAGATTTCTCTTATTAATAGGGGGCTAATTCCTTGAGAAACAACACAAGGAAATAGGAGCCTTGAAGGAAGTAGAAATGGCTAATTATTTTCCAGAGCTAGCTTGTGAGGCAATTAGATAGAGTATACTTGTGTAGATATTGTTCGAGCTTGAAAAAACATTGTATTTATTCTCTATTTTATGATTAATGTCATACAGATAGGAAGGGGTTTTGAAAATGTATTCCCCCTAGATATATCATCGTATTATGTGTGTTAATTTATTCATATCGTGTGTTTTTTATATTTCTTCTCAATTGTAAATTTATTTCCCAAGATTAATAGGTTATATTCAAGTCTATTTTTTTAGTAAATTACATTAGTAGTTTGAATCTACAAGGAATTTCTACAACATATCAAAAGTAATTATCAAGAAAAGATGAATGAACACCCTAATTTCTATATACAATAATTTCTTGTAAAGGATCAGGTTGGAGGATGTATAAGCATATTCCTTTCATTTTTCGCACTCAAAACATGTGTTTTCCATACATGTTATATATTTTTATAATACAAGCTACTAGCTAATAATAAGTGTGTTCTCATGGGAGTCTTTAAGGAAATTCATGAACACAATGAAGGACTATGGAATTATTCCTACAATGAGCCAAGCTTGTAAATTTAAGAGATTATAATTTTATTATTAGTCTATAAGGTCATCTCTTCGGAGACATCCGATAAAATTGGAACGATACAGAGAATATTAGCATGGCCCCTCCATAAGGATGACACACAAAAATAGAGAATTTCTCAAACTTTTTCCTAATATATAAGGTCATGCATAAAAAAAAACATGTATACCATTTATTACAAGAGTATATACCTATTGTAGTTGCATAACGCACTCCAAAATTCTAGCCTATACCCAAATTTCAGAGCCTTCCTTATTCTTGTTTATGGTTATCACAAACTTTGAAGTTCATCTTGTTGCTTTCTTAAAGGGTTTTGATCCTTTCGCAAGATAGAAAAAGTGTTGGATTTGGGGCATGTTGGTTATTGTAGTGAATGTATAACTATGTTCCAGTCTTTTCAAGAGGTCGCCTTTGTGTAAATGAGTTGTTTTAACAATGTAAGTACTCATCACACTCATTTCCAAAGTTCTGAACACCTTTGTACAAGTGTGATCATAGTCATCTTAAAGTGTATCTTCGATGTCACACTTGTCATAAATGGTCACAAAGATTTCACATAGAGGATAATTCTTTGTTTGTATTTCTTGAATGATCTATGTTGTTTGAGTTGTCAAGTATGTTGATTCTATTATCACAATAAAAATCAATCAATGTTCACATCAATCTCACTTGTCCCATACTTAGGAATTTTCTGGAAAATTTCCTGACCAAGTAACTTTTCCTCTATGGGCCTCCCCTGATTTGTGAAATACTCAGTCTCAGTCCTCTACCTATGACCCTACCACTTGGAAATATGCAATGCGCAGTGATAGCTTCAGAAGAACTGCCACATTACACATTTTTGGTGACCAACACCTGACCTTGACCTCCAGAATTGCATAGTTGAGGCCTAAAACTTGACTTGAACTATGCACTTTGCAACATCAAGACACAAGTTAATCCATTGAGCCTTAGAGCTACAAACTTCATATTCACCTAAGGCTCTGACCTCTTAAAATGCATAGTTGTCTTTCCCAGCTCTCATCCTTGCTTCTTATCCCCTATGACTCCAAGAATTGTGCAGTCATGTCCCTTATCCAGCCTATACTACGCACTATGCAATCTAAAGGCTCAAGGCTTCCACTTGCCTTCCTAAATTGCATAGTTGTGCAGCCCCTAAGTCTCCCTGCCCATCCTGTCACATGTCCCAAGCTCAGTTTAGGGATTAGAATGTATCATATTAGACTAGGGGTTTTGGGACTGATGCCATCCTGTCATGAGTGAATTGTGGGAAAAATTTCTCTATCAAATCATGGTGATATGATAAAGGAAGTAAGGAAGGAAGAAATCATGCTCAAGGAAACTCATGCAACTGAAATTACAAGATGATTTATCGAGATAAAGCAAAAGGACACTAATTTGCAACCACTTTCCAAGACTTGAGAGCATTGAAGACTCCCTATCATCAAGGCTTCTGGAGGAGCGAAGGATAGTTCTTCCATGAAGACACTTAACTCTCAGTATTAGCAATGGATTGACATTGCCAAATCATTAAACAGTCCATGTGAGAAGTTTCATGTCATGTCATGTCATGAGTAGTCATGACACCACATCACTATTGTATATCATGTTCATTGTAAAAAAATGTATTATAAAGTGGAAGTCCAAAGGATACACATGAATGTAAAGAGTCATGTAATTTGAAAAGTCATGGGAATTCGAACAATAATGAGGGTAGAAAAAGAGTGGCCATTTGTTATATATACTCCCTAATTGTATGAGCAAAAGACTTTTCACCTTGGCTCCACTAGAAAATCAATAGAGAGAATATATGGTTCTTTTGTAGAGCAAGGAGTGGCTCCAATGCTCCACTATTGGAGTTAGTGATGTTCATTATATATATGTGTCTTGGAGCTTTTACATAATAACATAAGACTCTGAAGGCCAACATGTTCTTCACACATGATTTATGAATGCTTGTAAGACTATTATGTGAATGTTTGTACTTCATGTTTGCTTATTCACATGTACTAAGATAGTTGAACTATTTTAGTTATTTTGGTGCTTATCTTGTTCAGAACGTGTTATAATGGTTTTACTATTTTCCCATCCTTACAGACTATTTTGTAGGATATTAGACGGATATTTCTCATATTATTGTGTGTGTAATTGCTTCTACATCCTTTTGGACTATTCAATAGGATATTAGGCAGATTTTTCTTAAGCTATTGTGTGTAATGACTGTTGCATCCATTGTGGACTATTTCCCTAGGTGCTAGATGGAATCCTTTAATTCACGTCTATTTCTTCCTGAATGGTACTATTACGTCTCTCTTAGAGGCCCACTTTTCTCTTTCTACCCCTTTGCATTAGAATAACCTTGACACACTTGCAATCAGACACTCACCAGGCACAACCACCTTTCTTTGTGAAAGTACATTGGCATCATTCTCTCTTGCTCACATTAAGAGCCAAGGCATATCTTTAAGAATAAGGAAACCAAGCCCCTTTTCTAGATGGGACTCCTACACCAAATGGTGTGAGTTCTATTTTTGACTTCATATCAGGGATATCCCTTGAATGTTGGTGGGTCTAGCACCATCAAATTTTCTGGTGCTAGAAGGAAGGAAGCCATTTTTTATGGTTGATAAACCCACCGACCCCAAAGTTACATATTTTTATCAAGGCATCAATGTACACTCTACCTCTCGTGCCCGTGCTCCTGAATTTGGTGACTCCTCTAAAGCACAACCCACACAAACTTATGAAATTTCATACAATCAAATTTGGGTTATCCGTCCCATAGCCCATTAGTTTGCAAAAGAAGTTGGATTGATCCTGGGAGTATCTTGTCTTACATATTCTGCTAAAAATAACAATACTACCTCTACATGATTAGTGGTCAACACCTTGGAATACATAGTTCTCACCACCCTCAAATAATTAGCAACTTCCGTGGAGAACATAGAAGAACCTCCATTTTTCAGTGGTGGAGAATGAGACAACCTGTTACTCTCAGGCGTAACCTTCAATTGGTTAGGGGGCGATGAAGAGGAAAAATAGTTATCTGATTCTAACAAATAAGAGGAGGATGAAGAAGAAGACCTGGAAGACCAAGATTTGGATTGGATGTCTCAAGGCCCACTCACACTTTCAGGTGTGCTACATAAAATTCCAAGACACCCAGAAAAGTTGTAAACAAAGTATGACCCTAACAAAATGGCTAAAAGAGAAGACCACTTGGAAAATTTCTACCTACATCTACAAACACTTTAGGTACACTATGGCGATGTCACATGAAGACTTTTTCCATGTATGTTGGATGGTAAAGTAGTTGTCTGGTACCACATTCTTCCCCAAAAATCCATCCAAAATTGGAGGGGCTTTAAGAGAATGTTGCTTGAGAATTTTTTTGATTACAAGACTCCTACCATGATGTCTAAAGAGTTAGGTAGGCTGAAAATGGAGCCAAAAGAAAAGGTGAAATATTTCAATATGAGGTTTAATATTGTCATGAATAGATTTCTGGAAGACACCAAGACTCATGATTCCATCACCAAGGACTACTACACTTTTTCCTTGCTAGCAAGCATTGCACAGTCCATGAAGGAAACTGCGAAGCAATCACTTTCAGAAAAATTTGAAGAAGCAATCATGGTTGAAAAATACTTGCGCACAATTGGAGTCATTGTAGATGAGGAACTAACAAAGGACTCCAAAGATATGAGTAAAAGATCTCAGGCCTTAGTAAACAAGGCCAAAGAAAAGGAAATGTCTAATCTTGATAACTTGACCCGTATGATTAGGAACATGTCAACTGAGATAGAAAAATTCAAACAAAGGTCAATTGGGACCACTCTTAGAAAAAAGCCTCCATGATTCATCTCATTTTAAAGAAATGTGAACTCAGGTAGCAATATTAACCAACCGGCCAAATCTGCATAGAGTGCATATGTAACATTGAACCTTGAATAGTTGGGCATGACCACATATTGTTACTATCATAAAGATTATCATTCCGAGAAAACATGCTCACAATGGAATTATTCCTTGAGTTCTATACACTTCTACAATACGATACTTGTTAATGAGAAGGCATAGCCGAAAGAAGAGAAGGAATAAGATGTTACACTCGATGAGACACCAACTATTGGGAACATAGTAAACATGCTCAATTGTGTATTTAAATCCCAATATAACTTACCCGAGAAACAACCTTCAAGTGACCCCCCGGCTCAGCCACAGTTGAATCATTAAAATTTAAGGAGCCAAGGGATGGCCACTACAATGCAATTGAAAAGGCACAAATTCAAAGAAGCTTTGTCAAGGAAAATTGGTCTTCCAATCAACTCAGCGCAAAACACTAAGAACAAGTCTAGGAAAGTTTCCTCAGAAAAATATTCTTCCGTCAACGATAAAGATAAGATCATTGCTCGAGAAGTTACAAATCACTTTTCTTCCCTGGAAAATCTGGCTCCCCTCCACTTTGTGGATTATAATATAGTAGAAGATATGAAGATTTTTTGTGTGAACATTTCATTGTATGAGCTAGCAAAGATCATGAAACAGTAGGACATTCTTTTACAGGAACTTTGGTCGTCCTCTGCAGGGAATGTTTCCTCTTCAGGAAGGGGATCAGGTATGTCTTATGATTCTCTCCAATCAGTACTTCACGCTTTAACATTGGAAGTAAAAACACTTTTCCCTCCTTTTCTCTTAAATTTCTGAATCTCCAATTTCAATGTACACAATTTTTTGGTTTATTCTCATGCATCAGTAAACATAATGGAATTGTCCATAATAAATAAAACTAGTGCAACATGGAGCAAAAATGATGCACAGATCATTTAGCTAGACAAAACTCACGTCCATGTGATCGGTGAACTCTGAGATGTGATCATTTTCTAGTCATCTAATGAAAAATTTCACCAATGCATAAACATAGTAGTTGTGTACATACCATAAGCATATGGGCTATTTCTAAGTAGAGATTGTTCAAGCAAGCGTAAAGGATAATTTGCTTTAGACTCGCCACACCTATGACTTCCGTATAAGGCCAAAAATAACCAGATTTGAGCAAACTCAGAAAGATATATGAAACATGAAGTCACTCCCTTGAACAGACACAATGAACCCATGGCCTTTGCAGAACTGATGTATGGAATTGTCTTCCTGGAGAAACAATTGGGGTATTATTTCCCACAACTATCCCAGTCCCACCAAAAACACAGTTGGAGCTCCTTCCTAGTACAAGTTGTACAAATGATTTAAGTATCATTAGTATTAGTAATAGTAATACCGTAGTAGTGTATTTCATAACCCCTTACATATAATCCATGCACTTTATACTTTGATGGCTCTAAAACATAGGAGGGAACCATAGCTAGTTGCATTCTGGTAGACCCGCCGCGAAAGAAAAAATTGGTCTCAAACCACTTGGAATTCAAGTACGCAAACAATGTTGTTGCCATTTGCGTCAATGAAGTGTCCTTAAAAGAAGTAGGTGTTTCAAAAATAATGGCACGACAGGTACGTAATACCATTTATCATCTTTCGCCTTGGTCAAAATTCTATCAACAAAAGGTATGGCATTTAATTTCGCATTTCTAAGTTTTAAGTATTTTCTTATCTATGAATAAAAAACACAATTATATATACATTATCCAATATTGTTGTTAGGTTGTCACTATTGAAGGACAGTTTTTTTGTTGAATTTTTTTATAAATAATCTCTCCTTGATAATAATGCTTATCTACATGTGTGTGATGACCAACAAATATTGTGTTCCATGACATGCACTGATACACTCAAGGATGAAACACTCAGCAAGGACGAGCATGAAGAATCACTACAGGATGTGGACAACAAAGGTAAAGAAAACATCATCGCCAAGGATGCGGTATCTTTGAAATAAATATATGACCTGCAGGATCTCTTCCAAGGACCTACCAGCCCCAAAACTCATAGTTCCACGTTTTTACCCAAACAAATCAATTTTGGAATAGTACAAGGTCCCGAAGGTGTGAATCTCGATACGTGTCGTATGCCACAAGAGTAGTTAGCCTTTACCTACTTATTCACGCAGTGCTAAGATGTACTCGCATGTACATGTGAAGAGCTGAAAGGTTGCAACACCCAAATCTTCCATCATGTCACACAAAAGAGCGAAGAGGCTAAACCATTTAAGAAAAAGCTGACGAAAGTACATCCTAGGCTTGAACACCTTATCCAGAAAGTGCTAAGAAAATTGTTGGATTTTCAGATCTTTTATTAGGTGCAACACTCAACTCGGGTCCCAGTTCGAAAGAGGTCCATCAAAGTTCATTTTTGTATTTATTTCGAGAATATCAATTGCATCTTGATATTCTATCATTCTATCTAGGGAACTGGTTTTACTAACAGTATCAGGCTCTGAGATGTTTTATTCGCTATTCGGCCATTTAGGGTACAACTAGGTTCTGGTGACAAAACCTGATGCACTAAAAATTACCCTCCTCATGATCAGTATGAGCTCTTGGTATATGGAGTTAAATTCAGAGAAGGTGTTCCACAATCCTAATGAAAGACCATCTAGAAGAGAGTTTGCAGATGAGACACAACCTTATGTCCACAAATGTCAATTTTTTCAAAGGTGTGTAAGAAAGAAGTAGAGGTCACCCACCCCACTACAACCTATCGCAATGGAAGAATCATCCCAATATTGAGGCTTAGATATTATTGGTGAAATGTTCCTACATTCCCCAAAACAGCATCGCTACATTCTCACCACTACAGATTATTTTTTGCAATCAAAATAATAAATTCCACTCAAACAGGTGAATTGTTATGTTGAAAATGGAAATAAGAAATATTGAAAATGGAACCTAGGAGGCTTCTAGTTTAATTTTCCCTTAATTAAATTAGAAGTAAATTGTAAATACGCATCATATAACAACTTGTACAAGTTAACTGAGTTAGGAAGACTTAGTTATCTCAGTTAATTCGAGTTGAGGGTTAAACTAGAGGCATGTATATTTCTCCCTATGTTCTAGGGCATCCAGTTGCATTTTATTTAGAGTTGTAATTAGTTAACTCAATTATTTTAGTTAAAATCATTTTAACTAGTTTTATCTGAGAGATGAGCTAGTGATAGGTCCAGTGAATTAAATATGATTTAATTGACACGTAATGATCAATAAGATAACTGATAATTCTCTATAAATAAATGTTGCATGTCAGTTCAAAGGAAGGCCCAGTTGATATTGGAGTTAAAGGGAAGAGAACTATTAGTTGTATAATTAGAAAATTTTAAAGGTCATGAATGAGGTCATCAAGATGCCTTAGTGTATTACACAATATATTGATGGGAATCTCCTAATTAATATGGGCTCAATTAGTCCAGGAATTCATAATTCGGGTTGGTTAGTGAGGTGCAAGCTTGTGGTTAAGTATTTGACCAAACTTGCTTAGATCAATGTGAGACAGTCAAAGATAGAGCAGATCAGGTTTCTCAGGAATGGAAATAGCATTGTATTGTTTCATGATCTTGAATTTATTAAATATACAGATAGCAGGGATTTTACCTAAGGCTTTCCCCAGAAAAATCTTTGTGTTGTGTGGTTCATATTATTTCTCTTTCTTATTCATGTGATTGTGGGATCAAAATTGGTTTCCACAATTTGTAGAATTTATTCAGTATTTTCTTAGTACATTACAAGATCAATTGAATATATTTATATTTTCTACATGGTATCATAGCAGGAATCATAATAGAGGAGAACAATATGAGTTTTTTTTGAACAGGTGAATCAAATTTGCAGATTTATTCTTCAAACTGAGCAACAGATCAGGATGTCTTTATGTGGATTAAGACTCGAATATACCCTTGAGGGTAGTTCAAATTACATAACATGGAAGAACAGGATGGAGACAGTTTTCGAGGAAAAAAAACCGAAGTAATTCATAGACATTGATATTCCCAGGCCTGCAGTAGAAAATAGAAGAATGTAGCAAAGGCAAGAAGGATTTTGTTAGAAGGAGTTCAAAATCATATCGTCTCGGACCTCAATGGAAAGGAAACTCCTAATCCGGATTTCTGTAGGAAAGAAATAAAATACAGAAAAAATCATAAACATAGAGATGGAGTAGAAAATATGCTTCATTTCACTAATGTCAAATGACTGAAATAAGCTTACACACATAATGGAAATGAACTAGCTTGGGTGATGGTATATTATCTATGAGACGAGATGTGGTAGCTACATGCCTCTGAACTATGTTACAATGAGGCTCAAGGGAATTTTTTTTATTGAAAAACATGGGAAAAACCTAAACAACCAAAATCCTAACCCTAGGAGATGGAACGCCAAGAGTTTGTGGTCCCCGTTGGGGTCAGTTGGGCGGCCAACTTTCCAGGGTTGTAACTTCGTCATATTATCTTTGTTTGGTGCAAACGATATATTGTTGAAAATATATCTATGAGTAATATATTATTTTCCATAGGCCCATAATTATGGCTATGGGCCTTCTCCAGACCTCAAAAAAATGCTATCTAGGGGGTCAAAACTACTCTGGAAGTTTACAGCCTGAAAAACTGCTAAAAATAGTAAATGCTATTATAAGAAAGGACAATGAAAAAAATGAATAGAGGTCTAGGTGGAATAGGTGGGTGGCCACCAATATCCACCTAGTTCATTCCTCCCCCATTAGGAAGCAATGGTCCCAATTACATGCAGAGCCTCCATGAGGTGAGTAATTTTTTCTTGAATCTAGTCCTTGGTGAACCACTTGCCCTAGTGAAGGAGTTGACCTAATTTTACAACTCAATATAGATGGATCCTCTGCTGGTGGGTGTTATTTATCTGTGTGCCCATTATCCAATCACTTGTGTCTTGTTCCATGAAATCTGGGCTTAACTCTATTGGTGTGAGTTGTTCTACAATGTCCAATGTGTCCAACAATGGTGTAAAGTAGGGCCGAAGGTGGTCCACATTGAACATTGGGTATAAACCAAGGAAAGGTGAAAAATAAGCTTGAATGCATTGTCCCCTAAAACCTTGGTGATGGTATATGGCCCATATCGAAGTAGGAAGAGCTTGCGGTGGAGCCCAGCGAGGCACTCCTTCTGTAAATGTAGGAAAACATTGTCACCCACCTGGAACTTGTGTGGAACCTGATGTTGATCATGCCACTGCTTGTACTTAGCATTGGCTCTATCCAATATGTCATGGATCTATTGGAACATGTTTTGAATGCGCTCAATGAAATTTTTTCCCTTCTCAGCTTCAGAATGGACATGAGCTAAATCGGCCTGAGTAGATGCAAGTGGTATGGCCACATCAATAGGACATAATGGCTAGAGTCTGAAGCCCACCTGAAAGGGGTTATGGCTAGTTGAGTTGTGGAGAGCCCGATTATAGCTATCATAGACATAGGCAAGGATTTATTCCCATGTGCATGGATACTTCGAGTTGTACATTTGCAGAATATGTACAATCATCTTGTTGTCGACCTTTGTTTCGTCATCAGTTTTGGGGTGGATAGCTATGGACTTGTGAGCTTGGTGTCCAGCATTGACCAGAGACTTGACCAAAATTTACTGAGGAACATATTATCCTGATATGAGATAATGGAATTTGGGATCCCAAAGTGTACCCACACTCGCTCAAATGAGAGTTTAGCAATGGCTTCTGCTATGATATTCTTCTTGTCGGTCGCCATAATGGCCATCTTAAAAAAATTATCGACGACCACAAAAACATGGTCATTTCCATGCTTGGTAGAATAAATGCCTAACATGTAATCCATGGATATGGATTCGCACAGTCGACTAAGGGTAGGAAACGAAGTATATAGGCCTTGCTTCTTGATGGTCGGTTTGGAAATTGCTAAGGAAGTGAAGAATATGATGTACTTCTTGGCATCATGTCATTTTTGCAAATATAAATACGTTTGCGGTATTGGCACTGTTTTCTCATCCTTGAAATGTCCAGCGGCCCGACTGTAGTGCGCTTCCAAAATCATGTTGGCACGTTGGCTTGAAGGAACATGGAGGTGTCCCAGGTGGGATAATAGTGCATCCTGGAGGTGGAAATCTAGAACTTTCTTACCCTCCAGGAGGGTCTGGTATGTGTTTTTAAATTCTGGATCACTTTTGTAGAGATGCGGCATAGCCGAATTCTTGTGCCCACAAGAGTCAAGCACAGTGGTTTGCACCATGATCGGCGGTCGATTGAGGCAGTCTACAACATTATTAGTGTTTCCCTTCTTGTACTTGATTTTCAAATGGAACAGTTTCAGGTATGTGGATCATTTCTAATGGTGATCATTATTTAACTTCCCTTGTGTCTGTATGAATTGTAGGGTTCGGTGATATGTTTGGATGACCGTTTCCTTCCAAAAAATGTAATTATTTCATTATCGGAAGGCTTGCATAATGGAATACATATCTTTGTCATAGGTGGGATACTTTTGAACTGTGTCTGAAAGTGTCTCGCTATGATATGTCACTGGATTCCCCTGATGAGTAACTACCTCCCCAATAGCATAGTCAGAGGCATTTTTCTCGATCTCAAATGGTTGTTTCAAGTCTGGTAATGTGAGAAATGGTGTAGATTAGAGGCCATGCTTAAACTATGCGAATTCCTTCTGTTGAGATTTAGACCAGAATAATTTTTCTTTCACTCCACCCTTGGTGACTTGATGCAAATTCCAAGTGATATGAGAGAACCCCAACATGAACCTGAGGTAGAAATTGGTGAAATTGAGATAGAATTTGGCAAGACCCACAAATTTGTGGAGATCTGTTAGAGTGTTGAGGGATGGGCAATCCCAAATGACCTGGGTCTTTGCTGGGTCCACATCCACTCCCTGCTCATCAATAATTTATTTCAGATATTGAACCTAGGTCATGCCAAAAGTGTATTTCTCCAATTTGACACACAAATCGCGTTTATGTAGTGTTTGGAGGACCTGTCGAATGTGGTGGAGGTTCTCTTCCAAAATTTGGCTGAAGATCAGGATGTCATCCAAATACACCACCACGAATGAGTTATTGAATGGTCTCAAGATGTCTTACATCAACCTCATGAAGGTTGAAAGAGAATTCATTAACCCAAAAGGCATGACCAACCATTCAAAAATTCCCTCCTTCGATTTGAAGGAAACCTTCCACACATTAGAGGGTTCGATTGATACCTAATGATGCTCGTACTTCAAGTCAATCTTGCTGAAACATTTTTCCCCCTTTGAGTTGGTCCAGAAGGTCATTAATCTATGGGATTAGATACCTCTTCCAAAAAATAATCTTGTTCAATGCTTGATAATCAATATAGAGTCTCATAATTCTTCCACACCAAAATGATCGGGCTCCCATAGGGCAATAAACTCGACTGAATGTGATATTTCTATAGCAACTCCTGAATATGCCTCTTGATTTTTTCATTCTCCATAATATAATGTCGATAGATCGGTCCATTGGGTAGTGGCATGCCCGGGGTCAGATCGATGGAGTTCTTGACTTGACAGTACAAAGGCACCATTGTAGGTGAGGTGAAGATGTCCCCGTACTCCTCCATTACCTTTTCCATTTGTTGTTGTCATGTAGGGGAGCCCTGTCTAGAGTTCGTGGCCACTTTCTTCTTCTTTCCCTGAGGTCATATCATAAGGAACACAAATTTCCTAGTTTGGGAAATGAGCTTAATGCATTTCTTCATAGTGATCAAAGATATTTCGATAGGTAGTGCTACCTCGAGTAGCCTGTACAACTTATTACCCAAAGTAACAATAACAACACGAGGTTGAGACTGATACAAAAAATGTCGCTTCCACAAGTATGGTTGGCCTAATAATACATCACAAACTTCAAGAGGAGAAACATCATATAATACCTCATCCGTGAAGGGTTTGAATTGTAGGGAAGGTGACACTACTAGCTGATGTGAAGATCTCGTCCTTGGTGAAGCCACTCGATGGTGTATGGTTGTGGGTGTGTTGTCATCGGTAGGCCCAATTGCTTTAGAACCTCTTCTTAAATGAGTTTCTTTTGGATCCCACTGTCGATAATGAACAACAACAGGGATCCCTTCACCCACATCTAAGAATGGAAGAGGTCCTCCCCCTCCTCTAGATATTCAGGTTCCTCCTTCTTGATCTTGGTGGTGGAAATGGTGGCATTGGGCCCCATGTCACTAATATTATTCCCTTTATCAGTCCCCTTGTTAGGTTCTGACTCATAGTCATAACATGCATGTGATTCAAAAGGCTTCAGCTCAGCCACCAGTGACTGCTTGGATTGACACTCACTTTTGTTGTGAGTGGAGCTCTTATGGAACTCACAACACTTTCCCATGTCCTTCTTTGGCATCGTGGTGTTTTTATTCTCTTGCGGCTTCGAAGGGTTGTCATGGGCCACCCCACCTTTTCTACGTCCTTTGTTCTGTGGTTTGGGGTCACCTTTCCCATGCTTCTGATTCATAGATCCAAGGTCTCAATTCTTCTATTTGAATTTCTTCTCAACCTTGGAATCATACCAGTATGTTGCACCAAGCAAGGAGATGTCGAGGAACTCCATTTCTTCCTAGATGTATTTATGCAGACAACTATGGTACTTAAGCACCAAATGTTTCTCTGAATCTTTGATACCCAGCTTTGTGCACATGGTATGAAACAGATTCATCAGTTGATGCACATATTGATCCCTTTGTTGCCACATCCTAGTCCATTGTACGTACTTGTCCTCATAGCTCCTAGCGGGATAGTTTTGTTCCTTAATGGAACCTCAGAAATAATTCCAGGTGGGTGCAGCCAAGAATAGGGAGGACTCCCCCTCATCATTTTTCTCATACTAGGTTTCGCACGAGTCCTTGACATGGGAGGCAAAAGTGAAAAAGTAATATTTTCCCTATTGGAAAATTAATTAACAGAAAAATATCCTTCTAATACATTCAACCATCTATCTATGACATATGCATCTATTTAGCCCTTAAATATGGGAATTTCAATGATAATTTGTACATTAAAAGGAGTGGCACCTCCATAATGGTTGTGGGATGAAGATGCGTCATCAATGGTAGTCGTCAAAGGATCAAGGAAAATTTATCCATCGTCATGTTCCTTTGTTTCTCGAGGGCCTCCTCGATCAAAATTTTGATAGGATCTCGTGCTCCCTCTTCTTTCTTTTCCTCCACCATGGGAGGTTGTTTGGGTTTGCGAGGCTGATCTTGCAAAGGTTCAACTAGATCGATCCCTAACTCCTTATACCCCAATCGCGTTGGGGACATGTAAAGAAAGATCGAGAAAGAGAAGCCCACTCTAATACCATTGATACATATTTAAGCAGGAACACAATAAAATACATAATAAACATAGATATGCAGTAGAAAATATGGTTCATTTCATTAATGTCAAATAACTGAAATAAGCTTACAAACAAAATGGAAATGAGCTAGCTCTCACAATGGTAGCTTATATCTAAGAAGAAATGTGGTGGCTACATGCCTCTGGATTCTGTTATAATGAGGCTCAAGGGCCTTTTTATTATTGAACAACATGGGAAAAACCTAAAAAAAAAGACCCTAACCATAGGAGATGGAGCACCAAGAGTTTGTGGTCCTCGTTGGAGTTAGTTGGGCTGACAACCTCAAGGGGTCGTAACTTGGTCATATTATCTCTGTTTGGCGCATACGATATATCGTCGGAAATATATCTTCAAGTACTATAGGATTTGGCACATTCCCTTTCCTATGGTCTTGGGCCTATTGCAAACCTCAAAAAAACACCATTCAGGGGGTCAAAACTACTATGGAAGTGTAGGACCCAAAAACCTGCTAAAAATAGTAAATGTTTCTAAAAGTAAGGAAATTGATGAAATCGACCGGAGGTCTATGTGGAATAGGTGGGTGGCCACAAATATCCACATGGATAAACTCCATATGATATGTGTAAGGCCTTAACAAATCTATTTCATAATATCAATGACTACAGGAAGCTAGCGTTGAAATACAAGCTCAGAAAGATCAAGATGGAGGAGGGTGAGATAATACTAAAATACTTAACGAAGTTCACTCAATGTCGATATGAGCTCCAAAGCATTGGTGTTACCATTCTTGAGGATGATCGAGTGATCCTAGAACTTCTAGGCCTTCCCAAGAGCTGGCATAGCTACCAAGACTCGGTAAATGGGAGGGAGAAGCTACCAGAGTGGGATTGATTGTGGTCTGAATTCGTACAAGAAGATATAAGGTGGAACACCGAAGACATGACCTCTTCCAAAGAAAAAGAAGAATATTTTCCATTAATAGGAAAAGGAAATAAATCTAAGGGAAAAATTCCCAACGTGATGAGGGCAAGAGAGACTTATCCAACATCAAGTGTTTTCACTTTCACGAGTACAGGCATTATGCCATAAAATATCCACATAAGGAAAGCAAGAAGGAGCCTGTAGTAGTAGCAACAAGTGAAGCTATAGCTTCATAGTTCGAGCTTGATTTTACTCTCATTGCATCCATGGCTAGCACTGTAATGGGATGCATGTGGTATCTCAACAATGGTGCCTTGTTCCATATGACGGGGATTAGAGATCTCTTCATTGGCTTGGAGGAGAAAGACTTCAAGCAGAACATTGAGCTTGGAGACGATGGGAGGTATAGCACGACCAGTATCGATATAGTTACTTTTTCAGAGGGAGTATGTCTCCCCTCTGGGAGTTGTATATGTTTTTTTTTGTTCCAGGAAAAAATAATAATCTTGCTTCTGTAGCAGTATTGGAATATTGTGGCTATGATATGATATTTAGAAAAGGAAAGGTTTTCCTTAGACACATCACGATAAGACAGGTGAAACAAATCTGTGTGAGAGTCAAGAACCTGTATGCTCTCGATGTTGAAGATAAATGAAAATATTTGAGGAGAAAAGTAAAGGATAAAGACTTGGTTGTTGAGAGGGAGCATGAATTACCTCTCAATATGGAGCCTCATAAAGTTGTGAAGCAGCCATAATTAGAGAGGAATAGAGGAGACCAAGTAGAGGCATTCTCTTAAGAAGAGGCCTCTAGTAGGGGGGATTTTGAGCCAAGTGGGTAGAGGGATCACATGCAGTTATACCTATAGGTGAGAGGTGGGGAGATGTGAAGAAATATTCTCAAATGTGCATAAATTTGGGAAGGGTCCATTGAGATGTCTTGTCTCATGGATCAGTACTTCACTACGGGGGGGGCTCATAGTACACAATAGTAGGAGGGATCAGTAGTGGATGATGCAATCAAATATCAGAGTGACAAATGCAGATATTAACAACAGTCATATACTAGAGCGCATAATAGAGTTGGAAATAGTGCAAATGGCATAGAAGCAGATTCAGCAACAACATCAAGTTTTCAGTAGAGAGTGTAGTAGCTAGTAGGAGTCATATACTCTGGTGACAGATGCATCATACTGATCTAGTTTGGATGCTTTTTCAATTTCAGAAGTTGCAGTAGCAACAACACTAGAGAAGTGTCGCATGCACAACATTCCAAATGTACCAGATCGGGATAGAGTTTAATTCATTTCTTACATAGAGGGAGTGTTGAAAATGGCAACAAGAAATATTGAAAATGGCACCCAGGAGGCTGCTATTTTAATTTCCAGCTAATAAAATTACAAGTAAATTGTAATTCCACATCACATGACAGCTTGTATGAGTTAATTGAGTTAGGAAGACTTATTGAGCTCAGTCAGTTCAATTTGAGGGTCAAACTAGAGGCATGTAGAGTTCTCCCTAATTTTTAGGGGGTCCAGTTGCAATTTATTTAGAGTTGTAAGTAGTTAACTCAATTTCTTGAGTTAAAATTAGTTTAACTAGTTATAACTGAGAGATGAACTAGTGATAGGTCCAGTGAATTAAATCTGATTTAATTCACATGCAATGATCAATTAGATAACTCATAATTCGCTATAAATAGTTGTTTCGTGTGAGTTCTAAGGAAGGCCCAATTGAGATTGGAGTTAAACGGAAGATAATATAAGTTGTATAATTAGAAAATTGTACAAGTCATGCATGAGGTCATCAAGAATCCTTCTATGTATTGTGAAATTTACTGATGGGAATTTCTTAATTAATAGGGGCTCAATTAGGTGAGGAATGTATAATCCATGTTGATCATTTAGGGGAAATTTTTTGGTTGAATATTGGACCAAGATTACTTAGATCTGTCTGAGACAGTCAGAGATAGTGAAAAGGTTTCTCAGAAAGTTAAATAACATTGTATTGTTTCATGTTCTTGAATTTATGCAATATACATATAGTGGGGTTTTCAGCTAAAGCTTTCCCCAGATAAACATTTTTTATTTGCAATTGATATTCTTGCTCTTTATTGTTCATGTGATTGTGCGATCGAAATTGGCTTCTGCAATTTGTAGAATCGATTCAATATTTTGTTTTAATACATTACAATATCAATTGAATATATTTTGATTTTCTGCATGCGAGATGTAATCGATAGTTTGCAACAAAACATCATTTCTAGGTTTAGTGTTCCTACATCGCTTGTTTTCGAAAATGCAATATATTTCTCATCGGTAGAGCTTTATGGTTTTGCATTAGGAGATGGAATAATATCAAGGCATTATGCTTACTACCTCCATCAGAGTGGTCTCATCGATAACTTGATCCCCATAATCAAGAAAGCTATACTCTCTGAGCAAAGTAACTGGCACCCTTCTTTGGTAAACGCCTTATGCAATGACCAAGCCACACCTAAACCTTCCTTGAAAACCTCCCCTTACTTCTTGATCACGGAAAAGAATCCATCCTCCCTCCCAACATCTACTTTCCTACTCTCCAATCTTCCCAAGGATCCCACATAAAGTCATGTTTGTTATTTAGGCATAGGATGGACATCTTTCGTAATTTCCAAGAAGAAAGAATGAAAGTCAAAGTAATTTTTTCACTCTATCAACACCATATCAATAAGTGGTTTGGCGAGAAGTCTGCAAGGAAGGACAAATTTTGGTGTGGGTGACTTAGTTTTTATATGGGGTGACACCGATGAATACAAAAAGAAGCACACTATGTTTCAAGCCTCGTGGATTGGCCCAATCGTTGTGCACGAGAGGCTTGGAAAACACACCTATTGTCTTCAATCACTTGATGGAAGACTAAATCTCTCCCTGTCAATGGTCAAGATCTCAAAATAATTTTCCAATAAAATACGTGATTGGCTTTCTTGTGAATAAAGTGTTTCCCTTGGGTTGGTTTATGGGATTGTGTGTGATGGTGAAGTCTTAGGATCCTTGTGACACTTCAACATTTGGTTAGTCTTTGGTTTGTCTTCCTTGTGTTGGTTACGTATTTTGGCTGATGAATTTTTAAAGTAAAATATGATATTTCCGTAAGGAGAGTCTTTGGCTAGCCATGAAATCATGTCTACCTGGGAAACATTCTTTCCATACTTGGTCCTTTTGTTTTGTTGTTTTCATGCTTATCCAACTAGTAAAAGGCGACAAGGGGAAAATGTAAACAAGTAAAACTAAATCAGAGGAACTTATATAATTATTTGAAGGAACAACCTCTCTTTCTCTCAATAATTTGAGATCCCTCTTCCACACATAATAAATAAGTGCCAATGCACAATCCTATTCTAAAATCATAAAAAAAGCAAAAGAAGAGAAAGGCTTCCTGCGCTGAGAGTTGAAGCAAGAAACTCTGTCTGGGTACTATTCAGGTTCACTCGGAGCATAGCAATGTTTGCATTCCTAGAGTGATTCTATCGGGGTACTTGATAGGCCTGCTGGAAGCGAAGCAACACCAGAGATGAAAAATTATACTCTAAAAATATTAAACTCACGAAATTAATCACCCTCCCTCTCTTTGAAAATTTTTGAGCAAGTTGAATATTTGTCGAGTTAAACCAAAGTGGCACAATGGGGACTTGGTCTATTCATGGGATAAGTGGGGAAACCAAAATAATCTACACGATGAATAAATACTCCCCGAAGAACCAAGGCCCTCCAAAAAATAAATTAACTCAAACATAGAAGTTGGAATTCTATCAGTGTGTCACCAAGTGATATAGCCTCTACAACCCCCTCCAAAATTCTGGACTATACCCAAATTTTAGATCCTTCCTTGTTCTTCTTTATATTTGTCAAAAACTTTGAAGTTCATCTCATTTCTTTCTTAAAGGGCTTTGATCCTTTCGCAAGATAGACAAAGTGTCACCTTTGGGGCATGTTGGTTACTGCAGTAAATGCATAATATTGTTCTAGTCATTTCAAGAGGTGATATTTGTGTAAATAATTTGTTTTAACTATGTAAGTACCCGTCACACTCATTTCCAAAGTTCTAAACATCATCGTACAAGTGTCATCATAGTCATCATAAAGTGAATCTTTGATGTCGAACATGTCATAACTGGACACAAAGCTATCACACAGAGGATAATTATTTGTTTGTATGTCTCAAATGATCTATGTTGTTTGAGTCACAAGTATGTTGAGTGTGTGATCACAATCAAAATCCATCAATGTTCACATCAATCTCACTTGTCCCACACTTAGTAATTTTATGGAAAACTTCCAGACCAAGAAACTTAGCCTCTCTGGGCGTCCTCGTAGCTGCACATTGTGTAGTCTCAATCCTTTGGATGTGACGCTATTGCTTAGCACTATGCAGTGATCAATTCTAACTTCACAAGAATTCCCCATTGCACAGTTTTGGTGACCGTCACCAGACCTTTATCTCCATAATTTCACAGTTGAGGCCTCTAGCCCAGCATGAACTGTGCACTTCACAAACTCAATACACAAGCTCATACCTTGAGCCTTATAAATACGCACTACGCAGTCACCCAAGCCTCTGTGACCTCCCGAACTGTGCAGTTGGTTTTCCCATCTCTCATCCTTGCTTAATGCTCCCTCTCACTCTGGGAACTACGCAATCATGTCCCTCAGCCCAGCCTGAACTCCACACTTTGTAGTCTCAAGGCTCAAGGTTTCCCCTTTCCTGCTTGAACTACTTAGTTGCACAGTCATTGAGCCTCCTCGCCCAGCCTGTCACCTGTCTCGAGCTCAGTTTATGAATCAAAATGTATCATCTTAGACTAGGGGTTTTGGGATTGTTTTCGCCCCGTCATGCAGGTATTGTAGGATCAAATTCTCTATCGAATCATTATGAGATGATAAAGGAAGATAATAAGGAAGAAAGCATTCTCAAAGACACTATTGCAACTGAACTTACAAGATGATTGATCGAGAGAAAGCAAAAGGAAACTAGTTTGTGACCACTTTCCAAGACTTGAGACTATTGAAGTCTCCTTATAATCAAGGCATGTGGAGGGGTGAAGGAGATTTCTTTCATGAAAACACTTAACTCTCAACAGCAGCAATGGCTTGAAATTGCCACATCATCAAACAATCCACTTTAGCAGTGGCATTGCATGTCATGAGTAGTCATGTCGCCACATCACTATTATATATCATGTTCATGTTAAACATATGTATTATAAATTGGAAGCCCAAATGACACACATGAATGCAAAGAGTCATGTAAGTGGAAAAGTCATGGGAAGTCGAACAGTCATGAGGGTTGTCAAAGAGTCACCCTTAGTTATATATACTCCCTCATTGTATGAGCAAAGGACTTTTCACCTTGGCTCCACCAACAAAGCAATAGAGAGAATATCTGGTTCTTTTGTTAAGGAGTGGCTCCAACGCTCCATTTTTGGAGCTAGTGATGTTCACTGTATATATGTATCTTGGAACTTTTACTGAATAACAAAAACATCTTAAGGCCAACATGTTCTTCACGAATGATTTATGAATGCTTGTAAGACTATTCTATGGATGTTTGTACTTCATGTTTTCTTCTTGACATGTACTAAGAATGTTGAACTATTTTGGTTATTTTGGTGCTTATCTTGCTGAGAATGTGCTGTAACGGTTGTATTGTTGGCTCATCCTTGCATACTATTCTGCAGGATATTAGACATGCTTTTTCATACTACTGTGTGGGTAATTGCTACTACATCCTTGTGGACTATTATGTGGGATATTAGGAAGACCTTTCTTAAGATGTTGTGTGTAATGATCATCACATCCATTGTAAACTATTCCGCTTGGTGTTAGACGAAATATTTATGTTCATGTGTGTCTCTTCCTGAGTGTTACTATTACCTCTCTCTTAGAGGCCCACTTTTCTCTCCCCCCCCCCCCTCTCCCCACCCCCAACCCCCTTGGCAGTATAAGAACGTTGATGCACTTGCAATCAGACACTCATGAGACACACCCCCCTTGCTTTGAGAAAAAACATTAGCATCACTCTTTCTTGCTGACAGCAAGAGCCAAGGAATATCTCTAAGAATAAAGCAATCAAGCCTTTGTTCTGGATGGTACTCATGCACCAAATTGTGTGACGTCTCATTGGGACTTCATATCAGGGAGATCCCCTGAATGTTGGTGGGTCCAACACCGTGAACAATACCATATTTGAATAATTGGCCTTTGAATTTTAGCACTTGATGGATATACTATTTTTGGATGAAATATAGATATAATGTGTAATACAAATGTTTCTATATGTTTTCTATTGGACCAAGAATTATTGTGCGTTTAATCCTATGTAATGTACTTATGAGATTCCATGCAATGTATATGATAGCTACAAATTCTTAACCTTCACTAGTTCTTCTAATATCATTCTACAAAAGGAAAATTCCATCACCAAACTTCATAAATTTAAAGGTATCTCAATTAATCTTGGGAATGATCATGTACTTGAACACCAATCATGCTAATGAAGACCATTTTGTCACTAGGAAATCTCCTTGCATGGGTTAGGTAATCCTTTTTTCCATAAATCAAAGCTCTTATTGTTGGCAAGCATTGATAGAAACTAGTGTAGTAATTGAAATCCTATTCTAGAAATGAAAAGACGCGACAACTTGCAACAAAATAAATAACACCTATAAAATATAAAATATTTAAATTAAAGCACAATGAGTGGAAAATTTTGAATTGCACAATGCTTTATTCTTGCGGGGATATTTTCCTTACAAGAATAAGGGAAAAAATCAAAACTAAATCAACTTAAATTTAAATTAAATCTCACACTATGGAGACCAATAAAACTACACCCTACGATGAAACAAGAACTCAAGAAATTTTATTATAAGCCATCACAATCTGGACTCGTTCTCTAAGAGTCCTACCTTAGTAATGGAGATGGCACCCTCTTTTAGACATAAACTCGTTTGAAACTAAAAACCAACTTGAGGATAAGAAATTATTAAGTGATTACGACAATTTCCACAATCTAACAACTCAACCAAATAGTTTCAAAATTCTTGCTACACCCATAAATGCATTTGCTAAGCCATGGAGTTGTGAAAAATCCATTTTTAAGTGTTGTTGCAAGTATTTTGCAAAGTGTCAAGGGCAAAGTGGTTATGAAGTAGTTATAGCACTCAATTATTAACTAATCCACATGATTTATAGCTTCCGAGATGAATTTGGAACTCGTAAATATATAGAAAAATATATTTGTAAATGTGGATAGTTAGAAATATTCCATGTAACAATTAAAACCATATATCTCATTATTTATTAACTACCCTAAATAGTTATAAAAGTAAATTCGTGAAACCTCATACTTTAATGGGATGCTTCATATTTCTTGTAAATTTTTCTGGATTATTGAGTATTTAAATCAATGGCATGCTTTATTAAATTTCATTGTCTTGAATTGTGTGGCATCTAGAACATGATTCACAGTGTATGTTTCCTTCTCACCCATAATAGTTGCATGTATAAACCAAAGATCCTAGGAAACAGCCATATTATGACAATGTCATGGGTCCATCGAAAATAATATTTGAGCATGTGGCATTACAAATAAAGACTTTTATCGTACCTCGAGCATAAGGTAGAAAATTAAATATAATTAATCAAATGAACGATACCAAACGTGCACGTTTTTAGATTTTAATCTAAAAGGAATGGAAAATTTAATATAAAATTTAAAATAAAAAAACTTTAAAAGAGATTTCAGATATTTTGACTGATGAGCAATGTGCACCAATATTGCCTCTTCCGAAACGCAAATCCTATTTCTGAAAACAATGGGAAAGTTGGTTCGTGGCGCCTGCGTTATTGCTGACAGTTCAAAGTTTTTGTATTCGCTATGACTGTATGCCTTATACGACACTATAGACTTCAATGTAAATAAGTAAATAAGTCAATAAGTAAATAAGTCAATAAGTAAATAAGTTCAATGTAAATAAGTAAATAAGTCAATAAGTAAATAAGTAAATAAGTAAATAAGTCAATAAGTAAATAAGTTCAAAGTTCAATGTATGTTTTTGTATTCTGTGTAAATAAGTCAATAATCTGTCCAGACTGTATGCCTTATACGACACTATAGACTTCAATGTAAATAATTGCAGGATAAATAATGTTTCCAGAGATCTTTTTCTACGTGAAAATTTGGTATGGACTTTAATATGAAGATTTTTATAATTTTGAATAAACTTCAAAGCTCAATATTTTAAGATCTCAAAAGGTGGTAAGGCTAATACCGCCCGTCCATGGTTTTTGCGTCTTGAAAAAATTTGTTTTCAAAAATATTTTATCACAGCAGTCATGTTACATGAAAGATATAATTATCATTTACAATTCATATTTTTGAGTGTTTGAATAGAAGGAAAACAATATGCAATTATAATTTTTAGGGCTTATGTGATATTCAAATTGGATATGGATGCAGTTAGTAAGTTTGGAATAATATAAAGGCTTTTATAATTTTTATCATTGCATGAATTCTGTTGAGCATTTTTAAGTTTAAAAGTTTCGAACTAAGTTCTTAAATTAACATATGGAAATTTTGTATAGGTCATTTTCCTTTTATTTGGTAGAATTTTATTGAACCTTTTGTATTGGGATATAATAATTATAAGTAGGTTTTATGCCTGGAATGAGTTTTGAGCAATAAATATAGTAAATGAGAAAATATTTGTTATAGGATTTAATTGAAACTTTTCAAGCTCAAACATTGTTGAAGATAATGGAGAAATTATATTACAGATAGTCGATTCACTAGAATCTTAGATTAGGAGTTTGTTCCTATTTCTTAGGTATTGGTTCTAACTTCCCTAATTTCATGTAACCTATATATTGTTTGGTCTCTAATGAGAATGTAGAACGACTTGTGGGCACAGTCCCTCCTGGTGTACTTTCTCAGAGTAGAGCTAACCAGTACAACTTTCAATAATTTAATATGCCATATTTTAACATGGTATCGGAGCACAAGATCAGAGCCCTGTGTGTTGTGAGGCTAACTCCTTGGAGGCTGAGGAGATTCGTGGAGAGGTGATCGAGCTTAAGGTGGAAGCCGAGTGGAATTGTGCATGACTACGTGGAGAAGTTGAGAGAATTGTTCCTTGCTCGAATGTGAAAAGATTTTTCTAGATTTGACTGTGAAAGTGCCTTCAATATTACAAAGGGTCTAGGGGGATCACAATAGATAGATGATCATGGTCCTGGTTGTTGTCACTCAGTGACTTGGATCTCGCATCACTCGAGCAAAGAATTTAGTTCTCTGCAGTCAATATGTACGTGGCTCCATTCTAACCACAACTCATGAAACTTTGATTGTTGGACTCGTGCATGCATAGGGAATATGAATCTCTGCAGTGGCGACTAGGGCTACTGTAGCTATATCGAAATTTCTTCCTGCGTGACAACCTCTGGAGATTGTTAGGTGCTCCATTCATGCTAAACCTGTGCTAGGTAGTGAACCTTGGCGCTGTTGTGGAATGTAACTAGAGAGGCATGTGGTAAGTCTGCATTGACTGTGATGAACCGAGTCTATTCGATCTTATGTCGAAAAAACTAGAGCTTTTGGAATCTACCCATGATTGGTCAAGCAGTAGAACAATTCTACATTCGTGCCTCTATAGATCTGCCCAAATAGGCAATGGAACTCCCATTATGTATTGTTTTTTTGTGCCTCTGTGGAGTGGCTTGTTCATGCCTCCGGTGATCAAATAATCCAATGCATCTCGAACTGAAGTGTTTGTAAGCACATTCTTGAAGAAAGCAGATTGTTGGGGCAAGGGGCTCTGTAATATTCCCTTTCTTGATCCAGTCAAAGTGGACAAAATCGATCCATGGTACTTACCATGGTATTTTCCCATGGTATTGGCCCATGGTATTTGTTGTCAGTTTCCAAGAAAAATAATAAAATAAGGTTTATAGAAAGTTCATCAAGCCTATAAAAGGGGAGAGAAGCTAGGCATTTAGATGCATTCTAGTATTATCTATCTTATTATGTTTGGGTTGAGAACCTGGCCTGGCCAGTTCTAGCATTGATCCCTGGATGAAAACCCGGTGGTGAATTTTGTATGGTGGATCCATCCAGGGTCCATGATTATGCTTCAGTGTTGTTTTTCTATTTAATGAGTAGCCAAGCATGCCATGTGCAGGAGCTCAATTTTTATTGTATGGGCATGTATTTTATTTTCAGCAAATAATATAAATAAAAAGGCTGCATTTCCAGATCCCATTTATGTTCATGGTTTTTACTGAATGTAATTTTATTGAGAACACTAGAACGTGCTAGATTTGACTAAATTACTAAGATTTAGGATCTTTGTGCATCTTTCAACCCTGAGGGTTTTATGTAGGAAACTTCAGTGGGATTTATTCTCACCCTAGCAGACATCCCGATCTTCAATGGTATTGATTATCACCCTAGTTGGTTTTATTTTTCAGCTGATTGAAAGAAGAATTTGTACATAATTGCAAAAGGAGCATAAATTAATCTAACCTAATCTTATCTTCTACACAGTCAAGGAGGAGGATAAAGTTGAATTTTGCTTAATCAAGTGATGTATTTGGAGCGTGAAAGTGGGTAAAAGGACTTAACTCATAATTTTAAGTCATGTTTATAGTTTTGAAAATTATGACAGGGGTTGATATTTTTTTTAGGGGTTTTATTTATAAAGAAAAGGGAAGGAGCATAAATTTGAGTTTAGTTTGGGAGCTGTAAGGATTTAATTTAAAAAAAAAAAAAAAAAAAAAAAAAATCTTTGATACAGTGTTGTTGAGCGTAATCCTTCATAGTGCATCATTTTAGGGCCTGCTAAAGTCTACCATAATGAGATGGGTTTACACATACATTGAAATCAGAATATTGTCTTGTGCAAAAGGGAACATGTATTTGGGCAGTGTATCTCCAAATCAAGTGCTGAAATATTATTTCAAGAGGTTGTGTAATTTATATAATTTTGCTGGCACCAACTTAACCTAGTTTCATTAGAGCCAAAATCAAAATGTGAGAAGGCAGAATACATTTTTGTATATTTCTTTGTCTTGCTATGTGAAGATGGATTGTCTTGAAGAAATTTTGGAAAACAACCAAAAAATATTTAATGAACTAGTGAAGATATATGGTCCTTTAAGGAGCCATATCTCCATAGACCAAAATGATAGTCAAAGGAGGCCATTCTCAAAAAGGGTCCATGTCATTCTACAGCAAAAGAAACCATGGGAGGTGAAGGAAGGACAAAGAAGAGGAGCTAAGCTCTTCGCACTCGGCTCTGAATTGCAACAAACAAAATTAGTTATAGACCTTCATAAGTTGGAGGAATTAGACATATGTTTGTCCAAGGTGGGACAACCAGAATGGAAGAAGCTCAGTTGGGCTCTCAAACCCTCCATGTTTTCATTAATACAACCCAGACTTCGAGAACATCCTAATGAAGAGGTCAGGCTCACAATTGCTTCTTGTCTCAGCAGGGTGATAGCTCTAACATCACCATTGCTGCCCTACAATAATGATCTCATGACAGATATACTACAGCTGATAGTAGAATCCCTTCAGTGGATGAACAACATCATGTGTCCTACTTATCAAAAGTGGTGCAGAATTTTAAAACTCATGGCAGAGTTCAGCTTTGGCACATTCATGCTAAATATGGAATGTGACGAGTTGATCATTCAATTGCTCCAAAATTTTTATACCAATATTACATCAGCTCACTCAGACCATGTCAAATCATGCAGCAAAAGATTATGTCTTTGTTCTTAAAAGGAGATGCTAACATATGCAAGATACTAAGATCCAAATTTCTAACATTTTGGAGAAAGGAACTAAAGGTATCACCAACTGCCTATGATGTAGTCAAGAAATTGGTGAGGAAAAACATAAAATGGCTTGAAAAGGTGTTGATTAGGAAGGAGTTGAGATGGATTGATGGAGAAAGCAAGAAAAAAATCTGCAACAAGAATGAACTAAGGAGGAGAGGATTATGCTTTATCTGCAAGGGACCTTGGGCCCTTAACCATTCCTGTCCAGGTGATAAGAAGAAGGAAACAAAGAGAGAACAAAAGGAGATTACTTCAAATCATGGGGAGTCTTTTGTAGCTAGGTCTATTGATCTTCAAGATGGTGAGCAACATCATGAAATTATTCAGGGAGGCTTGCAAGATGACAAGCATTTGGAAGTGCATGAAGATATTCTACCTAATGGCATTGATGAGGTAGACTTCTATACAACTGAGTTCATAGATCCCCAAGGGAATATCCATAAAGAATATGAAAAATCAAGTATAGATAAAATTCCGCCAATGCATCTATGTTCGACAGTTGAAAGGGATGAACATATTGTCTCCACAGATGGAGGAGACCAGGGAGATTTGAGTGAGGATCCAGCCATAGTGAACCAGCATGATGAGTATGATCATGAGGAGAAAAATGACAAACATAATATGAAAAATGAACCATTCCTAGAGATTTGGTCAAAGGCTCAAGCTGAAACTGTGGTTTTGGGGAATCCAGTGCAGTCAAATACAGAGACATTCAGCAGGGCACTAAAATTTCCAGTGAAAGACTTTCAGGAAAGGATCATACATTTCAAGATATATCATATGTTGTTAAAGCAAAGAGTCTGGATAGTCCGAGACACTGTCTTACAGGAGAACAAAAAAATTGAGGAACTCATAGGGGTATGTGTCAAATCATCAACCAAGCTGTCTAGTATTGAGGAACAACTCAAGTCCCTCACAAGGCCACATGAGGAGTACAATTGGGAGTTCCATAGTAGTGCTCTACAAGAATACATAGATAAGGCTTGCAACACCAACAATCCACCTTTATATATTGAGAAGAGCAGGGCAAAGTTCCAAGTAGAGTAGCATGAATCAAACATCAAACAACATCAACATAGTAGATTTGCAGGTATTCATTCTTTCCCAAGTATGGATTGATGAGAGATTATGAGTTGGTATTTTATTGATGGGTTGATTATTTGGAGGATACCCATAGCCAAGGGAAAATGGCAGCTTGGACCACTTGGTGCGGGCAGCGATGGAGAGTTGAAATGGTACCATAACCCACAGGTCCCGGGATTTAGGTGATATTGGGATCCAGGAGAATCCATTGAGGAAAGGATTGGTTAGAGGATTGTTTGGGATCCAGGTATCAAAGGATCCATTCAGGACCATTCAACATGGAGGGTACATCAGATTATATGGGATCCTGGTATCAATGAACAAATGCTCTTGTTGTGGATAGAAGTGGATCGCTTGAGGACAAGCAATCTTTGGGCAGGAGGATTTGTAATATTCCCTTTCTTGATCCAGTCAAAGTGGACAGAATCGATCCATGGTACTTACCATGGTATTGGCCCATGGTATTTGTTGTCGGTTTCCGAAAAAAATAATAAAATAAGGTTTCTAGAAAGTCCATCAAACCTATAAAATGGGAGAGAAGCTAGGAATTTAGATGCATTCTGGTATTATGTATCTTATTATGTTTGGGTTGAGAACCTGGCCTAGCCAGTTCTAGTATTGATCCCAGGACAAAAACCCTGTGCTGAATTTTGTATGGTGGATCCATCCAGGGTCCGCAATTGTGCTTCAGTGTTGTTTTTCTATTTAACGAGCAACCAAGCATGCCATGTGCAGGAGCTCAGTTTTTATTGTATGGGAATGTATCTTATTTTCAGCAAATAGTATAAATAAAAAGGCTGCATTTCCAGATCCCATCTATGTTCATGGTTTTTACTGAATGTAATTTTATTAAGAACACTAGAATGTGCTAGATCTGACTAAATTACTAAGGTTTGGGATCTTACAAGCTCAAGACACACGTTTGAATCATGCAAGTTTGGTCGAATATGCTAATAACTTAGTGATAGAGTGGTTTGGGTCTATTTTTTTATGTGGTTGTCTTCCCTTAAAATAAACTCTGAGCATTCAAATTCATTCATATGTTTGAGTGGTATTCAATTTGTGTAATCGATTTTGGAGAAAATGAAGAATTCATCATCTGGTTCGTTAATTAGTAAGATCATTTGGATGAAATCGAAGAGCTCAGGTGATACATCTGTGTTAATGGGTGTTTATCTTGTACTACATCTTGCAGTTTTTGGGTCTCTTTTGAGTTTGTGATCGGTAAGCACAAAGTGTGGAGATAGCACAAATTCCAATGACAGTGGTCTAGATTTTGGAGCGACAGATAAACAATCAGCTGCAAAGAATCAAGTTCCAGTTCATTGGTGACTTTGCTTCAAATTTGGTTGTGTGACATAGAAGCCAAAGTCTGCACCACAAGGTTCTACGGTTGAAGAGCTACCAAAGGGGGAATTTTCCCTCCTGCGTGGTAACGGGGTTGTTGGAGATCTTGAGAGGACCGAGTGGAGTCAGAAAGAAATATGGAAGAGAGATAAGTTGGAATTTTCCAATATGGCTACACTTTTAGGCATATTTTACCCTGATGATATTTTTTTCATGTGACTTTGTGGTTTTATTAATGACCATGATTATCGAGAGATACTATATGCTCTTCAACAATGTGAGATTGAAGATTCACGAGTTGTTCTTCAGGAAGGATGTAAATAGGAACATATTTTTGAATATTACTAAGACCCACTATTCATTCTTGAGGAAGGAATTAAAGAGGAACATATTGTTAAAGATCAATTGGACGAGCCACATGAAGCTGATTGCAAAGACTTGGAAGAAGAAGACAAAGCTGGGAAAAATTCAAATTATGATGATCTAATGAATGTTTCTATGTGTTCAGATGTTAGCAACAACAACAACAAGGAAGAAGCAACAAAATTTGAAGAGGAATTAAAGTTTCTTGAAGCATGGCTTGAGACAACATGTATTTATGAAGTCAACATAGAATTTGAATCAATGAATGTTGAAGACAATATGGCTGACGTTCAGATGTTTGACACCGGAAATAGTGAGAGGAAAAATTCTCCTATCATGCTTGTACTTTCTAAAGTGTTATCAATTACCATCAATCAAGATATAAAGAATGACAACCTAGAATCAAGATAGAGGAGGATAAGACTTGAAACGGTTCATATTTGGGGAAGAAAACGTAAAAAGGAGGAGAAAATCTACCACTACCTACAAAGCGATGTGTGCAATGACTTGTGAAGCAGTTTGGTTGAGGCAACTTCTCCAAGATTTAGGAGAAGAACATAAAGTTGCAACAATTATCAGATGTGATAACCAGAGCTCCGTCAAACTTGCAAACAATCATGGATTTCATAAAAACACGAAGCATAATGATACACAGTTCCACCTCATCAAGGAGAAAGTTCAGTCAAAATAAATCCATATTGAATATTGCAATACTTGTGATAATGTTGCCAATGTTTTTACTAAGACTCTTTGTAGAATTAAATTTTAAATGTTTCGGGAAATGTTAGGAATATTTGTGAACCCTTTCTCCATTAAGGGGGAGTGTTGAAGATAATGGAGAAACTATATTAGAGAGATTCGGTTCACTAGAACCTTAGATTAGGAGTTTGTTCCTATTTTGTAGGTATTGATTCTAACTTCCTTATTTGCATGTAACCTATATATTGTTTGATCTCTAATGAGAATGTAGAGCGACTTGTGGACGTAGTCCCTCCTGGTGTAGCTTCTTAGAGTAGAGCTAACTAGTACAGCTTTCAATAATTTAATCTGCCATATTTTAACAAACACAATGAAAAACATCTGAAAAGTATTACACAATCTATTTCTAGGGAATCTTTCGCACATTATTTGAACTTGATGTCATTATGATGTCTTAAGAATCATGGATATATCTTGGATATTTGACCAATTTCAAGAAAGGGGAACATGAAAATTCAAACCTAAACCTTGTTTCTCAAGATCAAGTGCAACGTATGAGCCCTTGAAGCATTGCCTATGACCCCTCCATGATATAAACCATATCCAAGTAAGATATGTGTGTTTTGACTAGGATAGTTGTAAATAAGGAATGAGTCTCGATGTCTAATGATGTTCAAGAGATTACAAGAAGGGTCTTGTGTTCCAAATGAAACTTCTTGGGTTCATTTTTTATGAAATACAACTCCAATTGAAAAAACATTCCTTCACTTGGGGATCATTCAACTATCCTACCAATTGAACTCATAACATTACTTTTGTAAGACCAATAGGATTTTAGGTTTTGAAAATGAAGTAAAGATAACAAGAGCCTTAGGAATTTAACAATGTTTCTTGGGCTCAAACATCATGAAAGATGTATATGAAAGGTACCTTTAATAATTTAACAAAGTTTCTTGGGTTCAAACATCATGAAAGATGTATATCAAAGGTAGTCTTAAGAAATAAAAAAAGTTTCTTGGGCTCAAAATCATGTTCTGGATTTATGTAGGAACGCAATAAAATACAAAAATAAACATAAATGTAGAGATGGAGTAGAAAATATACTTCATTTCAATAATTTCAAATAACTGAAATAAGCTTACACATAGAATGGAAATGAACTAGCTCGAGTGATGGTATATTATCTATGAGAAGAGATGTGGAAGCTACATGCCTCTGAACTATTTTAAAATGCGGCTCAAGGGAATTTTTATTATTCAAAAAAATGGGAAAACCATAAACAACAAAAATCCTAACCCTAGGAGATGGAATGCCAAGAGTTTGTTGGCCCTCTTGGGGTCAATTGGGCAGCCAACTTCCAGGGGTCGTAACTTCGTCATATTATCTTTGTTTGGCGCATAGGATATATTTTTGAAAATATATCTATGAGTAATACATGATTCTCCATAGGCCGTAATTATGGCCATAGGCTTTCTGCGGACCTCAAAAAAAACACCATCTAGGGGGTCAAAACTGCTCTGGATGTTTAGGACATGAAATACTGTTAAAAATAGTAAATGCTGATATAAGAAAGGAAAATGATAAAACCGACTAGAGGTCTAGGTGGAATAGGTGGGTGGCCACCAATATCGACTTAGATCATTCCTCCCCCCTTAGGAAGCAATGGTCCCAATTGCGTGCAGAGCCTCCATGAGGTGAGTAATTTTTTCTTGAATCTAGTCCTTGGTGAACCACTTGCCCTGGTGAAGGAGTTGACCTTCTTTTACAACTCAATATAGATGGATCCTCTGTTGGTAGGTGTTATTGATATGTGTGCCCATGATCCAATAAGTTTTTTCTTGTTCCATGCAATCTAGTTTTAACTCTATTGGTGTGATTTGTTCTACAATGTCAGATGTGTCCAACAATGGTGGAAAAGTAGGGCCGAAGGTCGTCCACATTGAACACTGGGTATAGAAAAAGGAAAGGTGAAATACTAAGCTTGAATGAATTTTCCCCTAAAACCTTGGTGATTTGGTATATGGCCCATATCGAAGCAGGCAGAGCTTGCGGTGGGGCCGAGCAAGGTGCTCCTTCTGTAAATTTAGGCAAACTTTGTCACCCACCTGGAACTTGTGTTCAACCCAATGTTGATCATGCTACTGCTTGTTCTTAGCGTTGGCTCTATCCAATATTTCATGGACCTATTGGAACATGTGTTGAATGTGCTCAATGAAATTGTTTCCCTTTTCAGCTTTGGACTAGACATGTGCTGAATCATCCTGAGTAGCTACAAATGGTATGGCCACATCAAAGGGACATAGTGGCTGGAATCCAAAGCCCACCTGAAAGGGCTTGTCGCCAGTTGAGTTGTGGAGATCCTGCTTATAGCTATGTTAGACATAGGGAAGGATATTATCCCCTGTGCATGGATTCTTTGAGTTGTACATGCACAAAATGTGTATGATCATCTTCTTGTCTACCTTCATTTCATCATCAGTTTGGAGGTGGAAAGTTGTGGACTTGTGAGCTTGGTGTTCAACATCGACCAGATACTTGACCAAAATTTACTGAGGAAAATATTGTCCCACTATGAGATAATGGAATGTGTGATCCCAAAGTGTACCCACACTCGCTCAAACAAGAGGTTAGTAGTGGCTTTTACTATGATATTCTTCTTTTCGGCTGCCATAATGGCCATCTAAGAGAATTTTTCGACGACCACAAAAACGCACTCATTGCCATGCTTGGTAGAAGGAAGGCCCAACAACTAATACATGGAGATGGGTTCCCACAGTCGAAAACGAAGTATATAGGCATTGCTTGTTGATGGTCAGTTTGGAAAAGGCCAAGGAAGTGCAGAATTTGATGTACTTCTTAGCATCATGTCAAAGGTTTGACCAATAGAAATACGTTTGTAGTACTCCCATTATTTTCTCAACCTTGAAATGTATGGCGACCCAACTATAGTGTGCTTCCCAAACCATCTTGGCACGTTGGCTTGAAGGAACACGAAGGAGTCCTAGGTGGGATAATAATGCATCCTGGAGGTGGAAATCTAGAACTTGCTTACCCCCCAAGAGGGTATGGTATGTATTGCTGAATTCTGGATCACGTTTGTAGAGATGCGACATACCTAAAGTCTCGTGCCCACAAGATTCAAGCATAGTGGTTCGCACCACGATCGATAATCGATTGAGGCAGTCTACAACATTATTAGTGTTTCCCTTCTTGTACTTAATGTTCAAATGGAGCTGTTTCAGGTATGTAGACCATTTCTGATGGTGATCATTGTGCAACTTCCCTTGTGTCTGTATGAACTGTAGGGGTCGGTGATATGTTTGGATGATCATTTCATTCCCAAAAATTTAATGCTTCCATTGTTGATAGGCCTGCATAATGGAATACATCTCTTTATCATAGGTGGGATACTTTCGAACTGTGTCTGAAAGTGTCTAACTATGATATGCCACTGGATGCCCTTGATGAGTAACTACCTCCCCAATAGCATAGTCAGAGGCATTTGTCTCAATCTCAAATGGTTGTTTCAAGTCTGGTAACGTGAGAACTAGTGTAGATTAGAGGCGATGCTTCAACTTTGTGAACACCATCTATTGAGATTTGGACCAAAATAAATTTTCTTTAACTCCACCCTTAGTCACTTGATGCAAAGGAAAAGTGATATGAGAGAACCCCAACATGAACCTGAGGTAGAAATTGGTGAACTTTAGATATCATTTGGTAAGACCCAAAAAGTTGTGGAGATCTGTTAGAGTGTTGAGGGATGGCGAATCCCAAATGACCTGGATCTTGGTTGCGTCCACATGCACCCCCCACTCATCAATAATGTATCCCAGATATTGAACCTAGGTCATGCCAAAAGTGAATTTCTCCAAGTTGACACACAACTCGTGTTTCTGTAGTGTTTGAAGGACCTGTCAAATGTGGTGGAGGTGCTCTTCCCAAATTTGGCTGAAGATCAGGATGACATCCAAATACACCACCACGAATGAGTTAGTGAATGGTCTGAATATGTCTTCCATCAACCTCATGAAGGTTGTGATAGCATTCACTAACCCAAAAGGCATGACCAACCATTCAAAAAGGCCCTCCTTGGCTTTGAAGGCAATCTTCCACACATCATAGGGTTCGAATTGTACCTAGTGATACCCGGACTTCAAGTCAATCTTGTCAAAATATTTGGCCCCATTGAGTTGGTCCAGAAGGTCATCAATCTATGGGATCAGATACCTACTCCAGACAATGATCTTGTTTAATGCTTGATAATGAATATAGAGGCTCCAAGTCTCAAATTCTTCCGCACCAACATGATCAGGCTCCCATAGGGCGATAAACTCGGCTGAATGTGATCTTTCTTTGCATCTCCTGAATCTGCCTCTTGATTTCGTCATTCTCCAAAATATAGTGTCGATAGATCGGTCCATTGGGTAGTGGCATGCCTAGGGTCAGATCGATGGAGTTCTTGACCTGATAGTACAGAGGCACCACTGCAGGTGAGGTGAATATGTCCCCATACTCCTCCACGACCTTTTCCATCTATTGTTGTCATGCGAAGGAGCCTTGTCTAGTGTTCATGGCCACATTCTTCTTCTTTCCCTGAGGTCATATCATAAAGAATACAAATTTCCTGGTTTGGTAAATGAGCTTAATGCATTGCTTCATAGTGATTACAGAGATGTCGGTAGGCAGTGCTAACTCGAGTAGCCTGTACAACTTATTACCCAAAGTAACAATAACAACGTGAGCTTGGGACTCAAACACAACATGTCCCTTCCACAAGTATGGTTGGCCTAATAATACATCACAAACTTAAAGAGGAGCAACATCACATAATACCTCATCTGTGAAGGGCTTGATGTTGTAGGGAAGGCGACACTACTTGCTGATGCGAAGATCTCGTCCTTGTTGAAGCCACCTGATGGTGTATGGTTGTGCATATGCTGTGATCGGCAAACCCAACTGCTTCAGAACCTCTTCTTAAATGAGTTTATTTTGGCTCCCACTGTTGATAATGAACTGTAGCAAGGAACCCTTCACCCACATCTGGGAATGAAAGAGGTCCTCCCCCCTCCTCTGTATATTCAAGTTCTTCCTTCAGGATTTTGGTTGTGGAAACATTGGCATTCAGCTCTGTGTTGATAATATGACTCCCTTTATCATTCCCCTTGTCAGGTTATGACTCATAGTCATAACATGCATGTGATTCAGAAGGATTCAGCTCAGCCACCAATGATTGCTTGGACCGAAACTCATTTTTGTTGTGAGTGGAGCTCTTATGGAACTCACAACACTTTCTCGTGTCCTTCTTTGGTGTCGTGGTGTTTTTCTTCGCTTGAGGATTCGAAGGGTTGTCCTGGGACACCCCGCCTTTGCTTCATCATTTGTTCTTTGGTTTGGGGTCACCTTTCCCATGCTTCTGATTTGCCGATCCAAGGTCTCAATTCTTCTATTTGAATTTCTTCTCAACCTTGGAATCATACTGGTATGTTGCACCAAGCAAGGATATGTTGAGGAACTTCATTTCCTATTGGATGTATTTGTGCAAACAAGTCTGGTACGTAAGCACCAAATGTTTCTCTGAATATTTGATACCCAACTTTATGGACATGGTATGAAACAGATTCATCAGATCATGCACATATTGATCCCTTTTTTGTCAAATCATAGTCCATTGTATGTACTTGTCCTCATAGCTCCTCACGGGGTAGTATTATTCCCCACAGGGTAGTATTGTTCCTTGATGGCATCTCAGAAATAATTCTAGGTGGGTGCAACCAAGAACAGGGAGGATTCCCCCTCATCATTTTTCTCAAAGTAGTTTTTCCACCAGTCCTTGACATGGGGGGGCAGCTTTGAGGAGTGAAAAATTAATATTTTCCCTACTGGAAAAGTCATGAACTGGAAAATATAATTGCAATAAATTCAACCATATATATATAACGTCTACATCTATTTAGCCCTCAAATATGGGAATTTCGATGTGAATTTGTACCTTAAAAGGAGTGGCACCTCGAGAGTGGTTTTCAGATGAAGATGCATCGTCGGTGGGTAGTCTTCGAAGGATCAAGGAAACGTTATCCATCATCATGTTCCTTTGTTTCTCAAGGGCCTCCTCGATCAATATTTTTATAGGATCTCGTGCTCCCTCTTCCTTATTTTCCACTGCCATGCGAGGTTGTCGGGGTTTTTGAGGCTCTTATTGAAAAGGTTCAACCACATCGATCCCTAACTCCTTATACCCCAATCTTGTTAGGGACATGCAAATAAATATCGAGAAAGAGCAGATCACTCTGATACCATTGATACGGATTTATGCAGGAACACAATAAGGTACATAAAAAACATAAACATAGATATGTAGTTGTTGGCCGGATAAATCGACCTTGCAGACAAGATCTATCTCCCTAGTATCAGAAGATAGTCTAGCAACAAACATACAATTAAATCTATCTTTCTCTAGATATATAATGATCTAGAAGTAAATGCTACAAAGGTGTTAAGATCCTACCTTTATCCAACGCTTGTTTGTAGTAGTCTTCTTTCAGTTGCCCAAAAGAGTTACGTTCGAAGACCTACATTCACAAACAAACAAACATAAAATAGCACCTGCATAACATATATTCATAAATCATATCCATTATGGTGATCAAGGAATCCATAAAATAAACAATCAGATGACAGCTTATTGAGAAAAACAAACTTATTTGTATTAACTTTGAAATAGTAGAAGAAATTTACAACCTTTTCAGCCTTGATGTTGAACAGGTCCTCCCGGGGTCCAAAGCAGGAATTTCCTCTACTCTGACAGGTCTTGCACTCTTATAACCGAGATACATACAAGTATGTAATCTTTCCTCATAAAATCTTAGCTAAAGGAGTCTAATTTCCAACAACACTTTACCTCAAATAACACTAAAGCTTGAACTCCCTTTGAGGCTGCCCAAGGCCTCTTTTTATAGTGCAAAAGAGGAGGTTACAGTTCCAACTATGAAGGGATAAAGTCCTCCTTCAAAGGGATACGCTCCTCACATTAAGGGGTTAGCTCCTTAAGGCAAGGGATACATGAACCTGAAAAGAGCAGTTCTGCCACCGCAAGATTCCTTCCAGAGGCTTCTAGAAATTACTGAAAGTGAGCTTTTTGAGTTTACTTGAACCTTTTTAATCTTTTACAGGGGTACGCACCCTTAACACAGAGAAAGTACGGTCAGGTTCGCAGGAGACATGACCATTAGGTGCGGGACCGCAGGTAAGACAAAGAGAAAGTGCGATACCAGAGTTTTAGAGATTTTTGAGATCTTTTCTCTTATTTTTAAGGCTTGGCATGAGGAACTAATTTTTTAGACTCACAAAGGAGGAAAGTATGAGTGATAATGAGCTCATAAAAATAGCATATTTTCAAGGTGACAATTTTTCAGTGCAACAGATTGCCCCCTAAAGTGCGAAGTCTGTAATATATGAAGATAGAGTTTGTCATGTATGAAGAGTGAAGTAATTTTTCATTTCAAGGATCATCCTGTGGACACCCCAGTCGGAACCTATGAAAACATTCAATGCAAAATATATATATGTAGACATATCATCACTGAGGTAGGCATTCCCATACTCAGATCAAAACTAACTAGAAAACTGACTTAAACTATTTTGATAGAGGAATGATTTTTCAATACATCAACAGTATAGACATGTGTAGACACAATATGGATGCAACCATCTATTTATGAATAGTCCACTGTATAAATGTATAACAAAATTCCTTGCAGCCTGGATGGTAGAAACTAGATCCAGGGTCTTGATTTCCGCTTCTCGAACTAGTACAATTCTATCCATGTGAATGAATGTGTTGAAGTCAAACATGGTAGAAACCACTTGATTACCAATCAATGATGTGAACTGTTAACAAGTGTGAGAGTAACCACCAGTAATGTCAATGGCCCTCAAAGTACTCAGTACAATCCATGAAATGTGAATGAATGAGCTGAATTCAAACATGTCACGGAATCATTTGATCGAAGGTCAATGATGCATCCTGTCATCAAAGGCGAGAAACCTGCCATTGAGGCATGCATATTTCAAGGTACTGATGATTTCTAGATCAACTTCCTAGATAATGAGCTGTCGTCGATAGAAAGTGATCCGTCGTAGGCAAGCCCACAACACGAAATCATAGATCAAGTTTTGAAGAAATATATTGGCAAGGACTGACTCAGGGATGGTCAAAATGAAGACAAATATCTTGCAAATGAATGGTTTGTTTGAATTGATCTCTTGAACACATAACGACACTGCAGATGGCTTGGTGACAATTGACCCAAAGCTAATACCCAGAAACCAGCTGAAGACTTTCAATATGGTTTGATTAACTGTTAGGCAAAGGATTTTTCCCAACCCAGGTGAACAAAATTGTCGTGTTCAAGAGTGGTTAATGGTTTTTCGAATAGTCAAAATGTAACAAACAGGTTCATTTTTCTCTCTTTTCCCACACCATTTCTGGCAAGTACCTCTTTATTTTTGACAAGCTTGACAAGGATAACATTTGTTTGTTTATAAGCTCATCCTTCGGATGAGTCCAACTTAGTTTAAGATTCGAACCCTAAGAAGGAGTGGTTCATTCCTGTTTAAAATTGAACAAGTCCTTTAATGTTAAATTTTAACGAGTCCAATATAGGAGAAACTCGGTGTTTTTCAATTTTAGGGAGTCAGAAGAAAAAATTAAGAAAACTCCATGGGTGTACTTTTTAGTAAATTTAGTCTCTCGAACCTGAAAAAGGATAAAATAATGTGGGAGAGAACTCTATTGACTGTAATTAGTCAATGTATACCTTTTTCGTAAATAGTCCATTTCAGTCCGTAAAAGGGGTAAACTTATACTGAAAGGACGATCATTCATTTATTTTAACGAGTTTGAATAATCAAGTGCTCGAAAATATTTTCAATTTTCAAGAGTCTGAAAAGGGCTTAAAAGAGGACTCCAAGTTTTCTCTTTTTCGTAGATTTTTGAAAGAGTCCAAAAAAGTGATAAAAGTATGCTCTTCGTTGAAAAAACGATCAATTTTCCTGAAAAATCCAATTTTCTGCACAAAAACTCGAAACATTACACATACCTATTTAAGATAAATAAAAACGTTTTCAAGAATTACCTTTTTAAAGTGAAAAATAAATATATTAAAAATTCATTTATTAAAAAAAACTTATAAAAAGGGCTTTTCTAACTTCATTTTTACCATTTGAGTTCAGAGTGAAAAGTGAGAGCTTTTGGGTAAAAAAGTTCCTGTGAAGATTCTAGAAAATCCGTCCATCGGAATCGAGAACCGTCAGCTCTAGGTAATCCAAGTCCTCCTTAACCTGCATTTCATCTGTTTACATTTTGTTTTTAGGCTTTAAATTTCACTTTTTAGGGAAAAATAGGTTGAAAAAAATCGGTTGTGGGGGTCCGCAGGTGTAACACGCGGGCCCTGCGGACCCCGACTTTTTTCTACATAGAAAAAAGTCCTGGGTTCACACCTATTTCACAGCTCTCATGCGTACCTATGCACTTTGTATGAGAAAAGGGTGCAGACCCCACGCAATGAAAGTTGAAACTTAAATTTCTCAATTTCCACCCAAAATTTTTGAAACAAGTTTGTTCTAATATGTCTTTTTGTGTATTGTAGGATATTCAAAATCCTTACTTGGCGATAACGTGAGCATGAGGATGTAGATGACGTCGCAATGAATCATTTGCCCAGAATGCAGGCATTGAGAGCATGTGGTTTGTACAAGTTCTGGGCCATACAGGGAATGAGGGCCCAAGTAGACCTCCTGACATGGCTGGTAAACAAATGGGACACTCAGGACCAGTGTTTTGTTATTGGCGGCCACCGGCTCGAAATTGAGCTAGAGGATATATATTTTTTAATTGGTTTTTCCAAGAGGGGTAAAAAAATATCTCTGTTTGGGACTAGGCTAGTTGGCCAGTCTGTTGCTAGTCTTCTACTAGAGTTTTGCGATGATCGAGCAGACCCCAAGGATAGACGGATTGATATTAAAACTATCATCTGACCTGAGCTCAAATTTATTGCATTCATTGTTACTAGACTGTGCGAGAGTGCAACATTGCATGTGGCTACTAGGTCCCAAATGCGGATTGCATTAGATTGCTTCCAAGGCACAATATTCAACTGGTGCGAAGCAGTATTGGCTAATGTGAAAGGCCAACTAACCAGAGAAAAAAATGGCAAGTTAAACAACTTTGGTTACAGATCCATTATGGTTACATTTGCACTGGATAGGATTCCCTTACTAGCTTCACAGCTCATTCCAGTCGATCCAGGCAGAGTCCGGGAACCTCGAATGGTTCGATGGGTAGCTTTGATGGCCCGTCACGCTGAGGGTGTAGACGTTGTCCAATTCATGTCTGCATATTTTTGTTGGTTGAAAAACCAAATTTTTTTGATTGAGGACTTTCCATATGCTGGGATGGACTTCCGCAGCGACCGAGACATGGCTCTTCCAGTAGGAGAACAGTGGGATGATTCAGGTAAAAATCATTTTCAACATTTTCTAAGTTCTAATTTTTTTTTTTTTTGTATTTTAATCATCCAAAACTAATAATCAAAATTTTAAATGCATATGTGGGCCCACGACAACCAGGCACTCTCTAGCCTTATGAGAGGAGACACCCAGCTGCAACAGCACCAGCCCCCCAAGGCCAATCAGCAGAGATCCTGACCAAATTGGAGCATCATCTAGAGCGCTTGACACTAGATATTCTAAAGACTAATATAGATGATATTCCACTTAGGTTACAGAGATATGTGATTGGTGTCCCAGGACCTTTTAGGAGGTTCCTGTGTAGGATGGCCCGAGCAGTGGTTTCTTATCGTGATCATCACTAGGGATAGGATGATCGATTTTGCAGAGTCATAACATTTTTGACTTTTTGTATTATCATTTTTGTCGATCATAAGGTGTTTTTCAACCTATGATCAAGGACAATGTATATTTTGACACACACTTCTATGCTATGATATATCATTATTACCAGCTATCTTGTGTAACATGTTATCGAATGTTGTGTAATTTACTATTTTGATTATTGCAAATGTCTATTTATCATACTAGAAGCAACTACATCTACTAATGTATTTAAATGTCTTGGAATATGATAATATTCAATGTAATCAAATCCACGTTCCAAGAGACAAAATCTCAAAAATAACCATAATAACACTGGATTTCTAATGGCATAAACCCTGTTAAGCTGTAATACAACGAGTTCAGAATCCAACCTAACAATCAAACTCTGAATTCCAAATGATATGGATTCAAATAATAACTCAATTACTGCACTATACTCTGCAATGTTATTCGTTGTTTTACCAAGGCTTACCTCATGCATGGACAATAACTCATCAGAGGATGAATAGATAACCCAAGTTGCGGAAGAAATGTTTCGTGTACTACGACAAGCACCATCAACAAAACCAATGTAGGTTTGAAGAGGCGTCGACATCTGCAATATCAAGAGTAAAACCCAGATATGCAGGAATAGTGATAAGATCACACTCTAAACTAGGCACACTTTTCTAATCTAAGACACACCAACTGTAAAGAAACTAATCTAACAAAAATCTCCACTCAGAATTTTAAGCATAATATCTCTTTAGATAAAGCCCATTTGTGGGTTAATCTAAAGAGACCCCGTCAAAATCTATCAGTTCATAGGCCCCTTTTGCCAGCTTTTGCTTAACAATGTAAGGACCATGCCACATAGGTACAAATTTTTCATCCCCTAGCTTATCATTTGCTTGATCATATACTAAAACTAGGTCTCCTTCTGAAAAGTTGTGAGGTGTAACATTTCTGTCGTACTGAGCTTTCATTCGTTTTGCATGAGCCTCGTTTGCTAATGTAGCAGTGCGTCGATTCTCATCTAGCTGAGCTAAGTACAAAAAATGTTTCTCTTCTTCAAAAGTAGCTGGGAGTAATTCTATGGCTAATTTTAATGACGGAATTTCGCATTCAATAGCTAACACAGCTTCCAAAACCGTAGACCAGTTGAAAAGGAGTGAAACCAATTGATGTTTTTACTGAGGTCCGATATGCCAAAAATGCTTAAAATAACATGGAATGCCAATTCAACTTATGAATACCAATGATTCGTTTGATCATAGTGACTAAAAATTTATTGATAGTTTCAACCAGACCATTATCTTGCGGGTAATATGGAGTAGAACTATCGTGGCGCAGGCCAAGTTGATCTGTCAGTTCAGTCATCATGATATTTCAAAAATGACTTCCATGATCCGTAATGATAGCTTGAGGAACACCGAATCTAGCAATTATATGATTGAACACAAAAGTTGTAGCAGTCTTTCCATCTACCAAAAATTTAGGCATCGCCTCGACCCACTTAGTAAAATAATCTACCACTAGAATAATATACGCATGCCCCCCGGCCGAGTGAGGGTTACATGTAATTAAGTCATACCCCATTTTGCGAAAGGACTGACAACAATTATAGGGTGAAGAGGAGCGAGTGGTGCATGCATTTAACGATCAAAGATCTTACAATTGTGGCATTTCCGGACTGCATAGATACAATCTTTGAATAAGGATGGCCAGAAATAACCAGCGTGCAATATCTTTTGGGATATGGTATACCCAGAAATATGACCGCCACATGCTCCAGAATGGCAGTCATTCAAAACCTTCTCAGCTTCTTCATGAGTAAGACGTCGGAAAACAGAATCTGCTCCACGATGATAGAGTGTATCACCAATAATATTGTATTGTTGGGATTGGAAACATATTTTCCGTCGCTGAGATCATGAGATTTCAGGCCAAAAAGATTGGGTTTGGAGATAAAAAATAATATCCCCATACCAAGGATCAAGAGTACTGATAAGAGACAAGGATTCGTCCGTAATGGGATGCTCCGCCACAATTTCAGTATCAGTACATGGGAAATCACACATCAGTTCAGCAAAAACCAAAGACTTCTTTGCCTTGGATTTTTCATATTCCAAGTCAAATTCCTGCAGGATAACTATCCATTTGGAATACTTTCCCCCTATCAATTGTTTGGTCAAGATATACATCATGGGGTTACAATCAGAAATCACTGTGGTTTTGCGTAATAAAATGTAGTGAAGAAATCTTTAGACAGCTTGGACAGCTGCCAAGGCCAATTTCTCCACATGTGAATATTTTATCTCAGTCGGATGCAGATTTAAACTAAGATAGTAAATCACATGTTCATTGTTGAATTCATCTTCCTGAACTAGAACCATCCTGATGGTGGAATGAGAAGCGGAGAGGTACAAAAAATAGTCTCGGTTGTAATTGGGAGGATGCAGTAATGGTGCATGGGTCAACGCGTGTTTGACTGCATCAAAAGATCAATTAGCAATCTCATCCCAAAAGAATGGAACATCTTGTTTTAACAACCTGTTAAAACACTTTGTTAACTCGGCGTAGTTAGGAATGAAATGACGTAAAAAGTTTGTTTTCCCCTGCAAACTTTGGAGTGGGCACAGAGTCGAAGGAGGAGGTAGATTGACAATAGCTTCAACCTTCGACAGATCAACACAAATGCCTTCTTTTGAAACAACAAATCCCAGAAAGCAACCCAATTCTACACAGAAAACACATTTGTGTGGATTCAGTCGAATGTGATAATGCCTACATCTCATAAATATAGCTCGTAAATGAGTGAGATGATCGGCCCTACCCGATCAATGGGCAAGTAAATCATCGAGATAAGGCTACACAATGTGCTTGATGTCATGAAATGCGTAAGACATATCTCTTTGAAAAGTTTCCCTAGCGTTTTTAATCCAAAGGGTAGTTTGCCATAAGAAAATGTTTCCCACGAACAAATGAAAGTTGTTTTAGGTTGATCAGCAGGGAGTATGTTTATTTGATTGTAACCGGAAAAACCATCCATAAAGGAGAACATTTCACTACCAGCACAATCATCGATAATTTGATCGATATAGGGGGTTGGATAATTGTCTTTAGGACAAGCTTGATTAATATCCCTATAGTCGATACATACTCTTATCGTTCCTTGTTTTTTGTTAACGGGAATAATATTCGATACCCAATCGGTTAAAGGAATTGGATAAATGAAACCTGCGCGAAGTAATTTCTCAACTTCGGCTTTGATAGCAGCGGCTTTTCTCAGATGTATTTGATGTAAGCATTGTCGGACAGGTTTAGCATCCGGGTAAGTCTTAATTTCATGGACAACAATTAATGGATCGATTCCTGGCATTTCTTCATATGACCAGGCAAACACTTCATGGAATTCTTGAAATAAGGCTTTATAAGTTTGGATTTCATTGTCCGTATAGGAAGCACCTATATGAATGTTTTCAATAATTCCTGACTTAACTGAAATGTCAAGAGGAACCGTTCTAGAGATATTTTCCAAATTTAACTCAGAATTAGGATGTTGTGATGGATTCTGTGGTTCTTTGACATAATCAGTAGAAAAAATAGAAGAGAAATCATTTTCAAAACGATCTAACTCAGGTAAAAATGAAGATCGGTGATGTAGATCTTCCCATGGTAAATCATCAACAAACAAGAGTTCACGAATCTATTCATCAGTATGAACAAGATCAAGAAATGATGTTGTAGCTGAGCTAGATATAGAAAGTGATTCCTCATGGATCACATTCATTAGATCAGTTTTGTTTGAAGATGGATCAGAAAATGACTGTACAACCTAGTATGCAAGTTCAAAGGGACTCAAAGGCATCGCGCCATCAAATGAATCCACCTCAAAATCGGAAGGTATGATCCAAGGATCATCAAAAGTAACAGTATTTGATGAAATCATATGAATATTTGCAATAGAAGGCGATACGTTAGGAGGAGGAAAGGAAAAAGTCCCCAGCAAACCAGAATCTTTAATCAAACCTACGTCGACATCCTTGTAAGGGATAGTTGTTTTACTGATGTGTTGGGTACTATCTATAGAGGTTGGATCGGAGAAGAAATAAGTTAACTATACTATTGTAATGATCTTTCCTTTATGTGGAAACTTGATAAGCCAAAAGACCGATGAAACAACAACAGTCATATCATAAGACCAACTGTGACCCAGGAGAAGGTTGTAATCTATAGGGGCATCAACCACTTCCACATCTAGATTTACGGTTTTTCCTTCTACCTCTATAGGTAAATTTTGCAAAATACCAAAAGGATGGAACCCTCGGCCGTCAAAAGCTTTTATAATTGTCGAATATTGATTGAGTGTGGGAGAACCAAGTGATTTCCAACACTGGATCGACATAATAGACGTAGAAGCCCCTTGATCAATCACAGTACGAAAGACCGGTCTGTTTTTTACTAATACTGGAATCTGGAAAGCCATTTGATGGGGTAGGTGGGGTGTACTATTCTCTAGATAGAATATTATTAGGTTCGAATCTTGAATATCGACAGCTCCTATGGTAGACAATAGTAATTTACGCTATGCTGGGCACAATTGCAGCACTTCCTCAACAATGTTGTAATTTTGAGCAGCTCTCGCATGTGGATTGAAAGCTGATTTACGAAGTACACCTTTAGCAGGCGGTTTGATTACTAAGTCTGAGTTTTGTTTCTCAATCTGTAGCAGATCAGAAATGGGATTTTTACTACCATACAGGATTTTTACTACCATAATCTTGCGATCGCGTCGCAATCCTAACATGAGACATCATCATAATGGGCTCTTCTGAGGCGTTTGAGGTAGAACCAATCATCTTAATATCTTGAGTAGGGAAAGGATCCTTCAAGACAGCAGGCGTTTGAGAACCTTTAACAAATTTCAAAACCTCTGCTCGATGTGGGCATTCTTTGGTAAAATGATCCTTGTCGCAAATGAAACAAGGATAGAGAGGTTTGCGTTTTTCGTCAGTAGATTCATTTTTATCTATTTTATCTTTTGAATTTTTTGTGCTTTTATTCTTCCCCTTCTTTTTACCACCAGATTTAGATTTGGTCATAGATGACTCTACGACATGGATGTCAGCAGAAATTTCAGCGGAAGAATCTCCTTTCGGGGAATCAGGTACAGTTATTATAGGAGAAGAATTCTTTGAAGATTTCTTCTTGCTTTTAGTACTAACTGAACCAATCATACCATCAGTGGCATGAGACCCTGAAGGAGCTGCAGTTATTTGACCGTGTTTTGGAAGATCAGGGATTTTTTCATGTAAAGTACCTGACTGCGTATAAACGAGGTCAAGGTACTGAGCCTGAGCAATGACTTGCTCCTCAGTAACAACTCCTCCCTTAGCTACATCTTCAGTGATTTTGGGTAACAATGATTTAATGAACCATTCCACCAAAATTTGATCCGTAATGAAAACTTTCACTAAATGCCTTCTACGTCGCCATTCATGAATATGATCAGAAATATATGTTGACGTGGATTTTTTTAGTGAAGTTAAAAGTTTCGTGCCATTGTCGTATCTGACAGGCAACTGAAAATGAGTTAAGAAAGTAGTTGCTAACTGATTGAAATTATTAAAAGAGCCTCGTGGTAACTCAATGTACCCTTTGGTGGCAAGACCAATAAGAGTTCGTTGAAAAACACGTAACCGAATTGAATCATCAATTATCAAATTAGACGTGTTATTGCCTAAATCTACCTCAGGCTGAAGGAAGGTAGAGTTCAAGGTAACATCAAACCACGCTCAGTCTGGTAGCTAGCCCTACCAGAACAGGATAGGGCTCTCTCCGGGTCAATCTCAGCAAAAATAATCAATAGGGCTTGAGATGACTTGAAATAAAAGCTAATTTTAGGCTAGGTGTATAATTGAAGGAGTTTGATTGTGTTTTTGGGGGTTTTTGTTGGAAACAAAGGGAAAGGCAGTTTTGGATCCGAGGATTAGGCCTACTTTTTGTAGAGTTCTGATTGGGGCAAGGAAGGCAATTGTTTTGATGCTTTAGATTGATTGAATGGATGGTTCAGACCGGTGAGGAGCTCAAGAGGGCAAGAGGGTTTCAAGAATCCTCTTCAAATAGATGAAAACATGGAAAATTAAACAAAACTGAAGGCAGAGCAAAGCAAGCTAATGAATTATACCTTAATCACTCATTTGTTTAATTTGAGAAGAAAAGAGAAGGAAAATGGTACACATAAACATCAGTGAACTTACAAATACATAGAGAAAAACACCATCAAAACACAGAGCCACAAGGATCCCAAAGAGTGCTGCAAACCCTGGTCTATTCCTTTGCCAAAATTGCAGAGATGAAATGTACAATGAAGTGCCAAGCAATCCCAAGTGTCCAACCCTAAAAATGACGGAGAAAATACATGATATAGACAAACCCAACTCATTCCAATGCCTCTAGGGGTCGATTTCATCATTCTAGGAGCTGTTTCAACCATATCTAAATTAGGAACTGAAAAATAGGCAATGAAACAACTTGCCTCTATATGCTAGGAAATTGATTCATTCACTTACATTTCACCTTTTGGTGAATGAATCCTCTAGAATGAGTAAAAATGTGCCAAAATTACATCATGGTCATGAAATTACATCAAGGTACATCAAGAGTTACATGAAAAAGTCAAACTTTCCAAAACTAGGCGAAATTCTGAGCTGCTGAGTGAAAAGTAAGCCAAATTTCCCTATGCGCCACACCTGAAATCTTTGTGCGTAGCACAAGTTTGGAGCTGATTTTGAGGCCCTTCCCGAAGTCCAAATTGAGCGCGGGATAGCTTGTTGGAAAGACCTGCTTGTCTAATTTCCAACCCAAGTGGAATTTCTAGATTTGGTTGCCATTTTCCCCTCCCAAAATCCAATCTCCCAACACTGCTTCCTGTGTGTCCAAAAAGTGGCAGAAAGGCCATTTTTGAGGTGTTTTTGACCCTTTAGGCAACCCATAACTTGATGAAATCCTTAGGTAATCCATGAGCATGCATAAATTCAAATAAAAAATCCAGAAATGCAAATTTTTCCCCCTGAAGAGCTTCCAAGTATAAGCGCTCCCAAAGTGGCACTACGCGTCGGGCGGAAAAATCTGTTTTGTGACCAAAAAATTCAAAATTGACAAAATTTTTCCCAAATTTCTTGAAATTTGGGCTGAAGGCCCCTCATCAAGTGCTATGCTAGGCCAAAGAAGCTTTGGCCAAAATTTGGAGCCTATCATGCCTTTTGCGACGCTTTAGTGACCTCCTTAGCCTCGCTTTCAGGATCTTGATCCTCGCTTTGCAAACATGCGTGCGGGCCCAATAATGGTTCTTCATGTGCCTGAGCATTTTCTTCTCCTTGTTTTCCTTCTCCAACAATGTCTCAAGATGAATTTTGACCCTCTCAATCCATGTCTCTCTATCGGCCTCAATCTCCCGCTCGATAGGTGTCATCTCGGATGGGCTTCTTCGGGTAGCTTGCCGGTTCTCACGGATGTTTTGCAACTCCATGATCATCTGCTGATCCTCCAACTACTTGTTCCACTACTCCAGATATTTTATGATCCATTGAGCTCTCTGTAACTTGTCAGTCAATGTGTCGATCTTAGCTTTCTGCTCTGGAATGATCTCTCTCAATTTTGGGCTTGGAGAGCTCAAATCCTCATCAATCAATATCAAATCAGTATCTTGGCCTCCTAAAGGGCCCTCCTCCTGCACAGGCCTCTTTCCTCTGTCTTGTACCTATACCTGTGCTGCTGATGATGGCAACGATACCCCTCCCACCGCGGGTGGAGATAGTACTCGTCGAGCTGCTGCAAATAATGCTCCTGTGCCTCTCTAATAAGTAACAAACGCTGGCACACTAATAGGCTCTATCTCAGGACCTTCAAACTGATGTGAAGGTTCACCTAGCTCATGAACAATCTCTGGAGGAGGCTGAGGGGCTATGAAGAAATCATGGGAGATGAAATCCTCCATTCAATTCCCTGCAATCCAAGCTGATGTACAACAACAATCTTGATGAGTGCATAGTGATAAATGTTGTTGTACTGCTGTTCGGGAGTCTTCTTTTGCACAAGAGTGGTCATTCTGTCAATGTTTCGGCACATGAAATAAGGTATGTTCATCATCTGGACTCTCGTGAAATGCATCAATAACCTGATGTGGTATGCATAGAGGCGTGAGAACCGACCCTCACAACTAAAGTATCTGATAATGAGTCTCATCAAAGGCGCATAGGATTCCTTCAGGAACTGGAATGGGAATACCCTACTAAGCTGCCTCACATAGCTAGGCATGATGTATGGTTCATAATGCACTCTGTCCACCTGCTGTCTTTTTTTCCACTCTTCACCTACATTCGATATTCCTGTTGCCTGAGAAATGGTTTCTGGTGTCAAGGTGAAATTTACACCAGCAAGAGTTACCTGACCATCATGCAAATGTAAAACAAATAAACGAGCCAACTCCTGATGATGCTGAATCTGAGCAATCATCTCACAGTACTGATAGCATGACTGCTCTCGAAAACATGCCATTGCAAGTGGGCAGGCCTGTAATTGAGTCAATGAGGTGGACTCTTCTCTCACATGTTTTCCACCTTTACGGGGCCTTCTCGGTGCATGTAGCTCCGTGGTAGAATCACTGTCTTATTCATATGATGAATCAGTGTCTGTCTCCATGGTGTTACAAGTCTATGCCAATGATATTCTGATTTGTATGAGATGAAAATAGGAATTTGGTGTCTTTGTCTTGATTGCCAAATGTGCCAAATAGGAAGGGACTATGGGAAATATGGACAGTGGGTACAGTGGAGTTTTTTCAAGTGAAATTAAAGTGTAATAATAGTCACTTGACTGTGTTTGGGAATCTGGGGTTTGGGGATTTTATAAGTGAAATGAGAAAAGGAAAGTGACAGGGAATGAAGTAGCTTTAGGGATAAGAAAATAGGCTTAGGAATAACTGATTTTGGGAATGTGAGGGAAGAAGGGATGGACTGTAGTTATAGTATAACAGTGAGGAAAAGGGAAAAAATTAGGTGGGGAATGAACAAGTTTGGCATCAAAACCAATTTTATAATTCCAACCTCAAAACCCTAAGGAACAACTCTCCAATCAAAATTATAGGGTTTGTTTTGACATTCAAATTCTCATATGCAATCTCAATCTACACCAAACATACATTAATGAACTTACTTGGACCAAAATTGATCCAACCAATTTGATGATTGGGAGAAATGACAAAAAATATGTGTGTCTGCCTTGTGCGCCGCGGGCACAACCCAGTGCGTCGCGCTCCTTGTATGCGCTACGCAGGAACAAAAATGCATAGTGCAGAGCGGCCCAATGCACCACGCTTAGCCAGTGCGCCACGCCAATTGCCCAGTGCGCTGCGTAGCAAATTCAATACACAGTTCGGCCTCCAAATCACTAATTTCACTTCCTCCACGATTTTCTTGGCTTCACTCTTGTCTTGGCTTGCAAATGGATTGTAGAAACAATGAAAATATCTTATATGCCCAATGAATTTGATTTTTAATTTGAAAAATCCACTTTTGTAATGTTTAAAACTTTGGCACTTTTCACTTTTTAATATAAACTCTGTTTTTGTTTGTTTCCTTTGATTTTTGGACTGATGATGAATCTCTTGTCTAGTTTTTGCAGGGATAGCTGGCATGGAACTTGGCAAAGGCAACCAGGGCTGCGCCTGAAGAATTTCACAAATGAAAAGAATTTGAAAATTACATGGAATCTATTACAAAAGACGAAATTGACGATTTTACTTCAAAACAAAGTTTTGAAGGAAAATCATGATCAAGCAATATGACGATGAAATTTTGCAATGAAAACTTATTTCAAACCTCCCTGATGTGCCTGCTGACATTATTAGTCATTTTGAAGACTAAATTTGTGAAACCCTAGACCTAATGAGACTCAAAATCTTAAAATGACTCTTTGCTGACCAAGGGACCCAACAGGACTATAAATGACTGTAAAATTGACTTTGATGAATAGACACGGACCAGCAGGTACATTAAATGAGGGAAATGAGTAACAAGACCCTTTCGTCAGAAGATCGATGCTCCTAATGGAATTCAAATGACTGAACTGAATGAAACACCTAAAAATGAAATGCAACGAAAGAGATTTTGATCTCTGACGAAGGGATGAAGAGACCGACTCTAACATTGGCTCCAATGGGGATGGTAGCTCCTGGGAGGTGCCAAGAACTAAAAATTTTTGGGAGAGTAGGCAGTGCCTTCGTCCATTGGGCTATGGAGTCCATAATTTTGACAAATCCAAACCAGACTCTTGACTCATTTTATTGACTGAAAATTGACTCAATGCAAAAAGAACCGACTCATGACTGACTTAATTGAAAAAAGTACTTACAAAGCTTTTTAATGGTGGCAGTCCATCTAGATTTGAGATCATGATGACAACCAACTACCTGCTGATGGAATATGTACAATCATGTGTACTGAGCCTTCCAATGTAACCAATCCAGCAAATGGCTACATACCAAAATTTTGCTCTCACTTTTCTCGAGCAGGTAGAACGATGTACATGTAGACAACTCACCATTGAAACCAAGGCTTATGATAACGAACCAGGCAACATTTATCTTTTCTGATGCTTGCAAAAGAATGCCGAAGGGATCTTGAAAATCCTGAAGCACTAGTTGGTCTTGAGATCCAGCAGCAAAAATACAACTACTCGCTTCATTCTGATCTGAAAGAAAAATTGATTGCCGAGTGATAGGAAGGCACAGAGAGGTATAAGCTTCTGCCATCTGAGTGTTAGCTATAAGTTCCTTGACCATGAGAAATTCTGGCATATTGTCTTTCTCAAGCTCATATTCCTCAACTTCATGATCTAGGTCATTCTTAAACAAAAAACAATCTTCAAGATTATCAAACACGACAGCCTTATCATCTTCATGAAAGAAAATATTATCTGTTTGCTGATCTATAAAACTAACTACAAGACTGTCATTATTTTCTAAAGAGGAGGAAGAAATTTCACCAACATTTTCTTGACCATGTTCACACTGCAAATCTGCTTTAGCTTGGGCTGTAACATGACCTTTCAGGAGTTGATATATCTCATCCTTAGACAAAGGAGATAATTATTTTTGTTTTCTTTTGCTCAAACAGTGATTGTCTTCATGAAATAACATTTTAAAACATGAAAAACCTGAATGACAGTCCTTAATTCCCTGATCTTCTGAAATTGGAAAACATTGTTGATCATCTTCATATGACATGGCAATCAAATTATCATTTATCACTGAGTTATTGAAAGAATATTTTTCACTTACTTGAACAAAGATCTCATCTTGTTTTTCATGAACTAACTGGATTACCTCCTCATGAAGGCTTTGTTCTAATGAAATGAGAACATTTGGATCAATAAATCTGTCTTCTTCATTCCAGATGATCTCAACAAAAGAGCTCTCCTTCATGGGATTCAGCACAAGGTATTCTTGATCATCACGATCTGAATCTAGATCTGAAATAGCTGACTTCAATTTATCACATTCTGAAATTGAAACTTGAATTTCCTGCATATTGTCTTCTTCTATGGACAGATCTGAAATAAAACCTTATCTTTCATCATTCTCCATTGTACTAATATCTTGATCCTACTGCAAAGTTTCCTGAGCATCTTGATGTGTATCCTCTAAGTTCTCTTTATGCTACTGAAATGGATTTTCGTACAGAGCCTCCATGATCTCATCATCTATGAAGTCTTCATCTTCATAAACTTTTTCAAGATTTTCAATAAAACTATGAACATGGCTACAACAGTTCTGAACTAAAGTTAATGATGGATAAGACTCTTTATACCTTTCAAAGAACATTGTATGAAAATCCTTTAAACAATAAATACAAGCAGGTGGCAAAATTTCATACCAAGATTGGGCTTCACCTTCCATAGTGGCCATGAATGTCTTCATCAAGCAATCTTCAGGAAAATCAACCTTCAACTTGCGGATATGTATGTGAAATCTAACCAGATGTAAAGCAACATCCTTCCTATCATCATCTTTAAACGTAGGCAAATTCCTTTGCCAATCTACCTTAGGAATTTTATTCTGAAAACCTGGAATGTGATCTCAGCTCATGGGAGCATACCTTCGATCCAGCGAAACCATTTTGATAACAATGAATTCACCAAGAAATTCCTCGGGCTACTGATTCTTGAAGAGTAGAGTCGCCATAAAAATTCTGAACCTTAGGACTCTTCAACACTGGAGTCACCAGGTGAATGATTTCAGCCTTCTTATGTCTGATCGTTGTCCACCATCAACCATCAGATCTAACTTGATACATGTACTGGGGAAATTCAAAAGTTAGATGTTACGTTGACAAACTAGACCGGAGATTGACTGAAGCAGCGTTTATCTACTTTCGCTAATGCAAAGCAAGAGCATTTCGAAGGCAACCTGGCATAACTTCAGGCTTCTTCTGTAGCTTATAAAACAAATAACACCAACAAGCAAACCATTTTCTCCCCAGTATGGTCGCCACTATGTTATTGCCTAAATCTACCTCAGGCTGAAGGAAGGCAGAGTTCAGGGTAACATCAAACCACGCTCAGTCTGGTAGCTAGCCCTACCAAAACAGGAGAGGGCTCTCTCCGGGTCAATCTCAGCAAAAATAATCAATAGGGCTTGAGATTACTTGAAATAAAAGCTAATTTTAGGCTAGGTATATAAGTGAAGGATTTTGATTGTGTTTTTGGGGGTTTTGTTGGAAACAAAGGGAAAGGCAGTTTTGGATCCGGGGATTAGGCCTAGTTTTTGCAGAGTTTTGATTGGGGCAAGGAAGGCAATTGTTTTGATGCTTTATATTGATTGAATGGATGGTTCAGACCAGTGAGGAGCTGAAGAGGGCAAGAGGGTTTCAAGAATCCTCTTCAAACAGATGAAAACATGGAAAATTAAACAAAACTAAAGGCAGAGCAAAGCAAGCTAATGAATTCTACCTTAATCACTCGTTTGTTTAATTTGAGAAGAAAAGAGAAGTAAAATGGTACACATAAAAATCAATGAACTTACAAATACATAGAGAAAAATACCATCAAAACACAGAGCCACAAGGATCCCAAAGAGTTCTACAAACCCTGGTCTATTCCTTTGCCAAAATTGCAGAGATGAAATGTATAGTGAAGTGCCAAGCAATCCCAAGTGTCCAACACTGAAAATGACTGAGAAAATACATGATATAGACAAGCCCAACTCATTCCCATGCCTCTAGGGGTCTAGCTCATCATTCTAGGAGCTATTTCAACCATATATAAACTAGGAACTGAAAAATAGGCAATGAAACAACTTGCCTCTATATGCTAGGAAACTGATTCATTCACTTACATTTCACCTTTTGGTGAATGAATCTTCTAGAATGAGTAAAAATGTGCCAAAATTACATCATGGTCATGAAATTACATCAAGGTACATCAAGAGTTACATGAAAAGGTCAAACTGGCCAAAATTAGGTGAAATTCTGAGCTGCTAAGTGAAAAATAGGCCAAATTTCCCTATGCATCGCGCCTAAAATCTCTATGCATAGCACAAGTTTGGAGCTGATTTTGAGGCCCTTCCCGAAGTCCAAATTGAGCATAGGATAGCTCGTTGGAAATCCCTACCTATCTACTTTCCAACCCAAGTGGAATTTCTATATTTGGTTGCCATTTTCCCCTCCCAAAATCCAATCTCCCAACACTGCTTCCAGTGTGTCCAAAAAGTGGCCAAAAGGCCATTTTTGAGGTGTTTTTGACCCTTTAGGCAACCCAGAACTTGATGAAATACTTAGGTAATCCATGAGCATGCATAAATTTTAATAAAAAATCCATAAATGCAAAGTTTCCCCCCCGAAGAGCTTCCAATTATAAGCGCGCGCAAAGTGGCACTACGCGTCGGGTGGAAAAATCTGTTTTGTGACCAAAAAATTCAAAATTGAAAAAAAAATTCCCAAATTTCTTGAAATTTGGGCTGAAGGTCCCTCATCAAGTGCTATGCTGGGCCAAAGCAGCTTCGGCCAAAATTTGGAGCCTATCATGCCTTTTGCGACGCTTTAGTGCCCTCCTTAGCCTCGCTTTCAGGATTTTGATCCTCGCTTTGCAAACATGCGTGCACGCCCAATAATGGTTCTTCATGTGCCTGAGCATGTTCTTCTCCTCTTTCACCTTCTCCAACAGCTTCTCAAGATGAATTTTTACCCTCTCATGCCAAGTCTCTCTATCGGCCTCAATCTCCCGCTCGATAGGTGTCATCTCGGATGGGCTTCTTCGGGCAGCTTGCCGGTTCTCACGGATGTTTTGCAACTCCATGATCGTCTGCTGATCCTCCAACTGCTTGTTCCGCTACTCCAGATATTTTATGATCCATTGAGCTCTCTGCAACTTGTCGGTCAATGTGCTGATCTCAGCTTTTTTCTCCTGAATGATCTCTCTCAATTTTGAGCTTGGAGAGCTCAAATCCTCATCAATCAATATGAAATTAGTATCTTGGCCTCCTGAAGGGCCCTCCTCCTGCATAGGTCTCTTTCCTCTGTCCTGTACCTGTACCTGTGCTACTGATGACGACAACGAGACCCCTTCCACCCCGGGTGGAGATAGTACTCGTCGAGCTGCTGCAAATAATGCTCCTGTGCCTCTCTGATAAGTAACAAACACTGGCACACTGATAGGCTCTATCTCAGGACCTTCAAACTGATGTGAAGGTTCACCTGGCTCATGAACAATCTTCGGAGGAGGCTGAGGGGCTATGAAGAAATCATGGGAGATGAAATCCTCCCATGCAATGCCTTGCAATCCAAGCTGATGTACAACAACAATCTTGATGAGTGCATAGTGATAAATGTTGTTGTACTGCTGCTTGGGAGTCTTCTTCTGCACAAGAGTGGTCCTTCTCTCAATGTTCCGGCACATGAAATAAGGTATGTTCATCATCTTGACTCTCGTGAAATGCATCAATAACCTGATGTGGTATGCATAGAGGCGTGAGAACCGACCCTCACAATTGAAGTATCTGATAATGAGTCTCATCAAAGGCACATAGGATTCCTTCAGGAACTATAATGGGAATACCCTGCTGAGCTGCCTCACATAGCTAGGCCTGATGTATGGTTCATAATGCACTCTATCCACCTACTGTCTTTTGTTCCACTCTTCACCTACATTCGGTATTCCTGTTGCCTGAGAAATGGTTTCTGGTGTCAAGGTGAAATTTACACTAGCAAGAGTTACCTGACCATCATGCAAATGTAAAACAAATAAACGAGCCAACTCCTAATGATGCTGAATCTGAGCAATCATCTCACAGTACTGATAGCATGACTGCTCTCGAAAACATGCCATGGCAAGTGGGCAGGGCTGTAATTGAGTCAATGAGGTGGGCTCTTCTCTCACGTGTTTGCCACCTTTATGGGGCCTTCTCGATGCATGTAGCTCAGTGGTAGAATCATTGTCTTATTCATATGATGAATCAGTCTCCATCTCCATGGTGTTACAAGTCTATGCCAATGATATGCTGATTTGTATGAGATGAAAATAGGAATTTGGTGTCTTTGTCTTGATTGCAAAATGTGCCAAATAGGAAGGAACTATGGGAAATATGGACAGTGGGTATAGTGGAGTTTTCTCAAGTGAAATTAAAGTGTAATAATAGTCACTTGACTGTGTTTGGGAATCTAGGGTTTGGGGATTTTATAAGTGAAATGAGAAAAGGAAAGTGATAGGGAATGAAGTAGCTTTAGGGATAGGAAAATAGGATTAGGAATAAGTGATTTTGGGAATGTGAGGGAAGAAGGGATGGACTGTAGTTATAGTATAATAGTGAGGAAAAGGGAAAAAATTAGGTGGGGAATGAACAAGTTTGGCATCAAAACCAATTTTACAATTCCAACCTCAAAACCCTAAGGAACAACTCTCCAATCAAAATGATAGGGTTTGTTTTGACATTCAAATTCTCATATGCAATCTCAATCTACACCAAACATACATTAATGAACTTACTTGGACCAAAATTGATCGAACCAATTTGATGATTGGGAGAAATGACAAAAAATTTGTGTGTCTATCTTGTGCGCGACGCGCACAACCCAGTGCGTCGCGCTCCTTGTATGCACCGCGCAGGAACAAAAATGCACAGTGCAGAGTGGCCCAATGTGCCGCGCTCAACCAGTGCGTCGTGCCAATTGCCTAGTGTGCCGCGCAGCAAATTCAATACACAGTCCAGCCTCCAAATCACTAATTTCACTTCCTCCACGATTTTCTTAGATTCACTCTTGTCCTGGCTTGCAAATGGATTGTAGAAACAATGAAAATATATTATATGCCCAATGACTTTGATTTTTAATTTGAAAAATCCACTTTTGTAATGTTTGAAACTTTGGCACTTTTCACTTTTTAATATAAACTCTGTTTTTGTTTGTTTCCTTTGATTTTTGGACTAATGATGAATCTCTTGTCTATTTTTTGTAGGGATAGCTGGCATGGAACTTGGCGAGGGCGACCAGGGATACGCCTGAATAATTTCACAACTAAAAATACTATGAAAATTACATGGCATTTATTACAAAAGATGAAATTGACGATTTTACTTCAAAACAGAGTTTTGAAGGAAAATCATGATCAAGCAATATGACGATGAAATTTTGCAATGAAAACTTATTTCGAACCTCCCTCATGTGCCTGCTGACATTATTAGTCATTTCAAAGACTAAATTTGCGGAACCATAGACCTAATGAGACTCAAAATCATAAAATGACTCTTTGTTGACCAAGGGACCCAACAGGACTGTTAATGATTGTAAAATTGACTTTGATGAATAGACAAGGACCAGCAGCTACATGACATGAGGGACATGAGTGACAAGACCCGTCGGTCAGAAGATTGGTGCTCCTAATGGAATGCAAATGACTGAACTAAATGAGACACCTAAAAATGAAATGCAACGAAAGAGATTTTGATCTCTGACGGAGGGATGAAGAGACCGACTTTAACAAGATGCACACCAAAGGTGATAAGTCATAACGTGATTTGATGGATCCTCTCCTGACTTACCCTCGAATTTGGGTATATCACTAGGCAACTTACGCGGCATTGGCAGCCAATACAAAAGATAGTAAATCAGATCATTCGTAAGGCGTGACAAATTAAGTAAATCCAAAGTTGCAATAAATGGTAACGGATGGTTAGGGTTACAAAAACCTTGAGTAATGAGACAAGTTCCGGGAGGAGGATATCTAGGATATCCTAGAATCAGATTTGCATTAGGAATGGTATAACCTCCTGAGAAACCAGGATTAACCGAACCAAACTGAGGTTGTTGTGACTGTTGATAAGTATAGCCAGGATACGGTTGATACTGATAAACTGGGTTTTGTGCAATGGGACCGAATTTATATTGTCCCTGGTACGGTTGATATGTGAATTGGGGTTGAATTTTGACAATCGTACTTGTACCAGCTTGTCCTGTAGGTATCTGAACCGAAGTTTGAACTGTAGGTCCTGACTGGGGCATAGAGACTTGAGGAATCTGCACAGATGCAAGGATAGAAGAAACAGGAGCTACAGATACTCTAGAAACAGGTGTTATAGGTTGAACAGATGTTGGAGTAGTTTCAGCAGTTTGAGGCGGAGTCTGAGGTGTACTAGGCCCAGGCTGCTGAACAGAAACAGGTGCAGGGATTTGAACAGTAGGCTGGATAGGTTTCTGGGTTGGACAAGAAACCAAAGGTTGTCCAGGTTGATTAGGTAACTGCACATCAGGTTGCATAGTCTATTGAATTTGGGATGGATCCCACACCATGTTCATTCCGGGGTATTGTCCCATAGAAGGTTGTGCATATGTAGGACCATAGCCTGGTTGAACGTAGGGTAGATAATTAAGTGGTAAATTTCCAACTCCTTGTACAAATGATTGACCAAAAGGGGGTTGGAAACCTTGAGTTGGGTACTGACCTTGAGGTTGATAACCCTTAGGCATGTACTGAATCTGGGGTTGATAAGGACCCTGAGGAATATACTGAGTCTGGGGTTGGCCTTGGGGTATGTACTGTCCTGAAGGTTGATAACCTTGAGGTATGTACTATCCTTGAGGTTGTTCTCCAAAATAATATTGTCCCACAGTTTGTCTTGGGAAAAAATTACCCTGAAATTGCCCCCCACACGGTAACTGACTGCCTTGAGGTTGCCCTCCAGGTGGTAACTAACTACTTTGAGGTTGGCCCCCAGGTAGTAACTGACTACCTTGAGGATGCCCCCTAGGCGGTAACTGACTACCTTGAGGTTGAGGATTTTTGATATTACCAGACATCATAAAGATTTTCTCTACATTCGACATTTCAGTTTTAGCTCCATTAATACCAGATGATAATACGTGTTCAATCGATCGAGGACTTGCTCCTGAGAAAGTACTAGAGAGTGCCTGGTACCCCGAAGGAACAGAAGGAACACCGTATAAAAATGTTTCCAGTGATTGGGAAAACATAGATGACTCTCTTGCCATGACGGATGAAGGATAATAACCTCTAGGTGTAGGATGAAAAGGAATTTGAGGTGGTGAAAAAATAAGACCCGAGTTTTATAAAAAATATGTAAATTATAAATACCAAGCGTCACGTCTAAAAGGACTGTATAATATGGATTCACGCTCCCTAAGATTCAAATTCTGTTGGTTTTCAGGAAGAGTTACGTCTTCGTCTGGACCAACAAGTTCTTCAATAGATATTAGGTCATAAGGAAGATTTTCAATAATGATATTTCTTACGCTAGGTGAGCCAGGATCACTAGAAGTTGGAGTAACAAATCATGAGGATGGTTCCAAAACAGTAGGTTCAGTGTCAGGCTTAGAAATTTCAGGTTCTTCAGCTAATTCACTGGAAGGAGAAATACTACCAGTAACTTCGGAAACTGAAATTAGCTCTTGAATATGCTTTGTTGTTGGTATTTGATGATCAGGATGAACAATTATAGATGAACTTCTGGCTTCTGTTGATCTAATTCTACTATCACTAGGTGATACTAGAGCTCGCAGCCCTTCAAGTTGACTTGGTGTATACTCAGGGGGCTTCCCCTGAAGTCTCCAGGACTATCTCGATATTTCTGCCACAATTGAATATTAATTAACCACACTCAAACAAAAAAAAAATCAATAAAAACACCTAAAGTCTCTAAAGGAACAAATAGATGAATCACACACCTAAAAATGTAAGAGTTCAAACCATGCACAAACAATAACTTCCCGTACTAAAAAACACTAGTTGGTGATGAAATCCAAATTAGTAGAAATTTAATACAGAAAGGGCGGTTGGAACAGTTACCCCGACAACCTGCTTAATGAAATAGACTGGCACAAGTTTCTTCACAAAACCATCTCGAGTGAAGAGAACCCCCCAGAGAGTCCAAGTGAGTCTATTCGACGTCTGCTCCAGGCACAGTGAGATCTTTCCTTCACCGTCACCTTAGGAAATAATCTTAAGATTATGGACACTAAGGTTACCAACAGCAATAAATACAACAGGGGGAACAGTCTACGATCCGATTCTATGCGCAATGGAAGAGTAACAAAGCTCAATCCACTTGAAGGCTCCTCGACATGGTCAATCCAAGGTTTACCAACAAGTGACCCCAGGCTCCTCGACAATGGTTAATCCGAGGTTTACCATTTGTAATGCGTGCAGATCTTCTATCTTTCCCAATGAAATAGAATTGATTGTCTCAAAGGTTCGTACATGATCTCGTGATTAAATCCTTTAAGAGAAGCTTCCCAGATTGTACCAATTACAATTGGATTTATTTCCTACCGCAAGATTGATCTACTTGTTTGTTTTTTACTATCCTGGAGAGTTAATTACTCCCTACTCCAAGATACTTGCCTAAGCTATATTAGTGATAAGAGCCCTAGAAATAGAAAAATTACTAGTTCAATTTTAATTAAGTGTTGTTTTTATGGGATGTTCTTTAAGTCAATAGGTATGGAAATGAAACTTTGATGGTGTGAAGACTCGACTTCCAAACACACTAAAAAATTCACCTAAAATAATAAGCAATTTGTTTTTCTTTCAATGAAGTATAGCTAAAGAAAGAGTTCGAGAAATGCAATTTCTTAAGAGACAATTCTTTCTTTGACCATGAAGAATAAATGAAAAGAAAATATTTTTGTTTTTCAATGAGAACTCAAAATGAGACAAACAATCAAATGCTCACAATAAATCCCTTTCACTTTCAAAACTCGAAACTACAAAAACAATTTTTCATTCAAAAGAGATCTACAAGTTCTAAAAAAGCAATCAAAACTATGAAAACTAATTTTGATATCTAAAAACTTTGAAAATCTAATTGAATAAAAGCTTCAATTTTTTTTTGAGAATGTTTTTCTTAGTTGTTCAGTAAACTATGGATTCATTTTCACAGAATAACAAATAAATCAAAAAACATCCAGATATATTTTCTTTTGTAAAAATGAAATTCAGAACTTATAACAAAGTTTGTTCAAAGATTTGCAAAGAGAAAACTAGATCTATTCCTCAAAAAGGATGGATTTCGCAACTTAGTCAGACTCATCAAGAAGAAAAAAAGACACCAGTGATCTAAGGTATTTCAAGCTTCTGATCTTTGAGTCACTACAAAGACAAAGTGAAAACCATTCCAAGTATGCAAAACTTCTAGAAAATCACCCAAAACAAAAATACTATTGGAACTCACTCACAAGAGGTTTTTGATAGGAAAGATATAGATCTGGGCAGACACTAAGAGTCCTAAAACAATCTAAACTTAAACTAGAAGAAGAAATCTGAAGATTTTTAAAAAATTTAACAGGGTCCGCAAGCCCCAGAAGTAACAGGTGCGGTCCCTAAAAAATTTCAAGAAAAACTCAAAAACCTTCAAAAATTTTCAAAGAAAAATAAATCTAAGCTACCCAGGCAACTATACATCAATCAAAAACCAGAAAAAAAAAAAAATTTCTCAAGTCAAAACAAATGAAAACCAAAAATCCAAACTCCCTCCCCAGCGGAGTCGCCAATTTGTTGGCTGGATAAATTGATCTTGCAGACAAGATCGATCTCCCTAGTATCAGAAGATATTCTAGCAACAAATAAACAATTAAATCTATCTTTCTCTAGATATATAACGATTTAGAAGTAAATGCTACAAAGGTGTTAAGATCCTACCTTAATCCAACGCTTGTTTGTAGTAGTCTTCTTTCAGTCACCCAAAAGAGTTATGTTTGAAGACCTGCATTCACAAACAAACAAACATCAAATAGCACCTGCATAGCATATATTCATAAATCATATCCATTATGGTGATCAAGGAATCCATAAAATAAACAATCAGATGACAGCTTATTGAGAAAAACAAACTTATTTGTATTAACTTTGAAATAGTAGAAGAACCTTACAACTTTTTCAGCCTTGATATTGAACAGGTCCTCCCGAGGTCCGAAGTAGGAATTTCCTCTACTCTGACAGATCTTGCGCTCTTCCAACTGAGATACATATAGGTATGTAATCTTTCCTCATAAATTCTCAGCTAAAGGAGTCTAAGTTCCAACAGCACTTTACCTCAAATAACACTAAAGCTTGAACTCCCTTTGAGGCTGCCCAAGGCCTCTTTTTTAGCACAAAAGAGGAGGTTATAGTTCCAACTATGAAGGGATAAAGTACTCCTTCAAAGGGATAAGCTCCTCACATTAAGGGGTTAGCTCCTTAAGGCAAGGGATACCTGAACTTGAAAAGAGCGGTTCTACCACCGCAAGATTCCTTCCAAAGGCTTCTAGAAATTACTGAAAGTGAGCTTTTTGAGTTTACTTATGCCTTTTTAATATTTTACAGGGGTCCGCACCCTTAACACAGAGAAAGTGCGGTTAGGTTCGCAGGAGACATGACCATTAGGTGTGGGACTGCAGGTAAGACAAAGAGAAAGTGCGATACCATAGTTTTAGAGATTTTTGAGATCTTTTCTCTTATTTTTAAGGCTTGACATGAGGAATTGATGTTTTAGACTTGCAAAGGAGGAAATTATGAGTGATAATGAGCTCATACAAATATCATATTGTCAAGGTGACAATTTTCAATGCAACAACAGTAGAAAATATAGTTCATTTCATGAATGTCAAATAACTTAAATAAGCTTACAAAAAAAATGGAAATGAGCTAGCTCGGACAATGGTAGCTTATATATGAGAAGGAATGTGGTGGCTACATGCCTGTGGATTATTTTATAATGAGTCTCAAGGGCATTTTTATTATTTTACAATATGGGAAAACCCAAAAAAACGAAAACCCTAACCATAGGAGATGGAGCACCAAGAGTTTGTGGGCCTCGGTGGAGTTAGTTGGGCAGACAACCTCAAGGGGTCGTAACTTGGTCATATTATCTATGTTTTGCGCATACGATATATCATCGGAAATATATCTCTAAGTACTATAGGATTTGGCACATACCCTTGCCTATGATCTTGGGCCTACTGTAGAACTCAAAAAACGCAATTCAGGGGGGTCAAAACTGCTCTAGAAGTGTAGGACCCACAAAACTGCTAAAAATAGTAAATGTTGCTAAAAGCAAGGAAACTGATGAAATCGACTGGAGGTCTATGTGGAATAGGTGGGTGGCCACAAATATCCACATGGATCAACTCCATATGATATGTGGAAGGCCTTAACAAATCTATTTCATGATAACAATAACCACAGGAAGTTGGCATAGAAAGACAAGCTCAGAAAGATAAAGATGGAGGAGGGTGAGATAGTACCAAAATACTTGACGAAGTTCACTCAATGTCGATATGAGATTGGAAGTTTTTTTGTTACCATTCTTGAGGATGATCTTGTGATCCTATAAATTCTAGGCCTTCCCAAGTGTTGGCATAGCTACCAGGACTCAGTAAATGGGAGGGAGAAGTTACCACAGTGGGAGTGATTGTGGTCCGACTTAGTACAAGAAGATATAAGGCGTAACACCAGAGACAGGACCTCTTCCAAAGAAAAAGAATAATATTTTTCATTAGTAGGAAAAGGAAATAAATCCAAGGTGTTATCACTCTAAAAAAATGAAACATCATTTGACAAAGTCCTAGAGGTTCATGTGTCAAAAGTAGATTCATAGAATTTATTTTTCATTACTCCGTTAAGGAAAATTTTAAATTTTTCTTATTATCTTATCCTAAAGTCAAAAACTTACTCTCATTCAAATCCTTTAATTTCACATCAATCATGATTTTCTGAATTTTTTCATTTTTCAAGTTTATAGCACCGAAAGAGTCATTTTAGCGAAGAAACCCTACTTTCGTAGCAAAATACATAGAGAAAACGCACTTTTCGCTACGAAACTGCTAATACTTTCGTAGTGAAACTGCCTAGAAATACACTAGGTATGCTACAAAAGTAAGGATTCTCGTCTGTCTTGTCAAAAAATTTGTTAGGTGTCAGTAAATGATTGAAATGGATAGGGTAGATGCCATTCGACTCAGTTAGGGTAAAGATAAAGGTACAATGGTCATGGCTAAAGTCATCATCACCATTTTAAGCATGTATGAGTCATCATTATGCTATGAGTTTTCATCGAACTTCAAAATCTTTCCAAATTGAGTCATTTTTCATTCTCTATTCCCTCTTTGCGTGTTATTGAGATTTGGAGAGATATTTCACTGAGCCCAAGCTCCGGCTGGTATTTTCAAAGTTTTGCAGGTATCAATGATCAAGTGAGGCAGAGAAGACATTAAAGAACCATAGTTGCAAAGAGGAAGACCAAAAAAGGTGGCCATTGTCTTAGATACAAGCCATCAGACATGAACCTAATAAATGAAGGCCCAATAGTTGTAGAAGTTTTCAGAAGAACAGGGTGTTTGCAGTTTTGTCAAAGATTGCAAGGATGACATGTACAGGTTTCTAAAGAATTTTCCCTAAATTTCAATGGAACAGTTACAAAAGTGGGAATGTTGAACCTCGTCATAACACCAGACACCATTACAGCAGCAACCGGGATTCTAAGGGGACAAGAAAGATGGTTCAAAGGTTTCAAATTCAACATGGAGGAATGTAAAGAATTGATCAAGACAGAAAATAGTGAGGTTGACCTTACAAATTCCATTCCAAGGAGCCGCATGAAAGATAATTTTTGAAAACTATTTCTTATCATTAAGAAATATTTCACTTGTGAAGGGAGATATCATAAAGTCTATTCTTACCACCTCAAGCTTCTTCTACATATTTTTGGTAAGATATCTCTTGATCTACCTTTTTATTTACATAGAAGCTTAGCAAATATGGCAGATAAAGTTCAAGCTAAATCTGAGGGAAGCGAAACCTCACTTTTTCATCATGGTTTAATAAAATTGCTAGTTTTAGATGAGCTACAAAGACTAGATAGAGACTGGTCTTCTTTTCTGTTTGTTAGTGGTTTTGAAATGGATACCATTACCCCTAAAATAACTCCTAAATCTAAAGGTATACCATCACCTTTAGTGGCAAAACAATCACCTTTAGTGGCAGAAAAAAGTGAACCAGTAGGGGCAGAGCAAAGTGAACCAGTAATGATTGAAACAGAGCAGTTGCAGAAATTTAATACACCTAATGTTTCACCTTCAAAACAAAAGTAAACAATGAGAAAACCTGCAAAACAAGAGCCAACTGTGAGTAAACAAGGCAGCAAAAGGATTACAAGGAGCCAAACAGTGACTAAAGGAAATTCAGAAGACATATTACATGCTATTAATATTGAAGAGACTCCTATAGTCCAGGCTGAGGATATAGATGAGGGTGGAAAGAAGATCAACAAAATCTAAATCAACAAAGAAGTTAGGGTTTGAAGGTGAGGATGCAGGTTTTATGTTTCAGGATAGGAAGCCCATGACAAGACATGCTAGAAAACTCTTAGAAAGCAGTAAATAAGTTCATCCAGCCACTGACATTGTCCAGCCACCACAAAGCATTATTGACCTTTCATCTCCTACAGAAGAAGATCCAGTCATCAAGAAAAGGAAAGGAAAGGAGAAAAGTAATGAAAAAAAAGAGATTGAGGTCTTAGAGGAACAGCTGAAGTTAGTAAATCATGAAATAGCAGTCATGAAGAAGGAGGCAAGGAAACATAATGCTCAGAAGGTGCAGTTTGAGAAGATGAAAGAGGTTTGAGAAGAGCAGGTTGACAGTGTATCAAAGACCCTAGACAACACACAACAATTAATTAAATGGACTATGCCATTAAGAAAGAAGTGAAGCATTTTAGAAGAGTGAAACTGCCCTTGAAATCTAGTAACGGAAATTTAAAGAACCAAGTTAAAGATCTCCAAGCGCAGTTAGAATTGATCCATGAGGAGCTTGAGAAGAAGGGTCTAAAGATGACTGTAATTGAGGAACCCGTAGCTCAACTCATCATCAATGAAGAAGAAACACCTCAAGACTCTTAAAATGAGTTGGTTTATGTTTTGAGAGGTTAAAATAATTTTGAAAACCAAGTTTATACAACTGGAAGTTATATTTTTGAAACAAGGAAAAAATCTGGAATTTACACAGTTTTCCACAATTTAGTAGCATTTCCTCGGCTTGAAGCCAGGAAAACACTACGAAAACACCTGTAGCTGTCTTTTTTCTTCTAAAACCACTTTTGGTAGCTTTCAAGGAGAGGAAATGATAGTGAGGATGTGTCAGGTCATGATGAACACAATGCAAGAGCAAAGAATCAGAAATTTTGATTACAAAGGTCATTTTTTACGCTACGAAACTTCCATGCTTTCGTAGCAAGTTGTTTTGAAGGTTTCTGAGCATGTTTAAGGGTAGTTTTGGGTAGATGGACATATTCAACAGGTTAAGGGACCTTACTAGTAATCATCCATGACTTGAAGATCATGAAAGGGAGACAACTTCTCAGTTGAAGACTTCGTTGAAGATAGACACCTATTCTCCTAAAAAATAGGGTTTGTTTCCATATGTGGATGAGGGTAATTAAGATGTCAAGTAGTGATGAGTTCTATCAAAACCTATTCGAACATGTGAAGTATTATTTGTTAGATGTGTAACTATTTTAAGAGATAAGGTAGTTGATGTAATAAGTAGAAATTTCTATCCTATTAGGAAAAGGATTGTTTTATAATGTAGCTGTCATTTTCTCATTAAAGCACATGTTTTCCTGTTATGCAAGATGTCATAGGAAGAACTCGATGAATCTAGCTAAGAGGCAGATCATCTCTTCTGTAACAAGGTCTATTAAAGGGAAGATATTCGAAATTGTAAAGGGTTGGAGATTTTTTGCACTACTACAGCTTTATGTAATTTGACTAATATCAGTAATAGAGAGTAATTTTTCTTGAAAAACCTGAGATTCTCATGGATTTTTTAGTATTTATCTGATCTATATTTTATGTGCACTACTTGCAGTGGATTTCATTATTACTCAGAATTCATATGTGTATGCTTTGACTTTCTTTATTAACGAAATGGTTGTGTTTCTCTATGTTTCATGTGTGATTTACCTTTGCTAAAAACTCTTACCTGCCTCAGCTTCCATGTCAAGAGACCTTACCACTGAACATGCTAATTAATTGACTCCATAAGCCCAACGGTTGCAAACCTATACCCTTTTCAACCTACACACATCACAATCAAGTTATTTTCCAAATACAGTTAGCCATCTAGTTTCATCTTTATCAAATATCATTAACCCCTTTGAGAGAGCCCTCTCATACTAAAGAGGCTAAGCTTCAGTCACAATCTGGTTTGAAATATTTACATAGAGTTGTCTGATTAGCACCCAATCAAGTGAAATTTCATGATAACACAAGGGAAAAAAGTCCCAACATGATGAGGGCAAGAGAGACTTGTCCAACATCAAGTGTTTTCATTGTCACGAGTACAGACACTATGCCATGAAATGTCCACATAAGGCAAGCAAGAAGGAGTCTGCAGTAGCAGCAACAAGTGAAGCTCTAGCTTCATAGTTTGAGCTTGATTTTACTCTCATTGCATGCATGGCTAGGATAGTAATGGGATGCATGTGGTATCCCGACAATGGTGCCTTGTTCCATATGACATAGAATAGAGATCTCTTCATTGACTTGGACGAGAAATACTTCAAGTAGAATAATGAGTTTGGAGACGATGGGAGGTATAGCATGATCGGTATCTATACAGTTACTTTTTAGAGGGAGTATAGCTCCCCTCTAAGACTTGCAGATGTTTTTTTTGTTCCAGGACAAAATAATAATATTGTTTCTATAGCACTATTGGAAGATTTTGGCTATGATATGATATTTATAAAAGGAAAGGTTTTCCTTAGACACATCGCCACAAGACAGGTGAAATAGATCAGTGTGAGAGTCAATAACCTGTATTCTCTCGAGGTTAAAGATACATGCAAATATTTGAGGAGAAAATAAAAGGATAAAGACTTGGTTCTTGAGAGGGAGCATGAATTACCTCTCAATATGCATCCTCAAAAGCAGCCTCATAAAGTTGTGAAGCAGCCATAATTAGAGAAGCAGAGAGGAGACCGAGTGGAGGCACTCTCTTAAGCAGAGACCTCTAGTAGGGGGGATTTTGAGCCAAGTGGGTAGAGGGAGCACATGGAGCCATACCTCCAGGTGAGAGGTGGGGAGATGTGAAGAAATATACCAAAATGTGCATAAATTTGGATAGGTTCCATTGAGATGTCTTGACTCATGGATCAATACCTCTCTATGGGGGGGATCATAGTACACAATAGTAGGATGGATCAGTATTGGATGATGCAATCAAATATAAAAGTGACAGATGCAGATATTAGTATCATTTAGATACCGGAGCGTAGAATAGAGTTGGAAATAATGCAGATGGCACAGATGTAGAGTTAGCAACAACATCAAGTTTTTAGTAGAGATTGTAGTAGCTAGTAGCAGTGAGAGACTCTGGTGACAGATGCATCATATTGATCTAGTTTGGATTATTTTTCAATTTCAAAATTTGCAGTAGCAACAACATTAGAGAAGTGTCGCATGCAAAACATTCCAAATGTACCATATCAGGATAGAGTTGAATTCATTTCTTATATAGAGGGAGTGTTGAAAATGGCAACAAGAAATATTGAAAATGGCACCCAGGAGGATGCTATTTTAATTTTACCTTAATTAAATTACAAGTAAATTGTAATTCCACATCACATGATAGTTTGTACGATTTAATTGAGTTAGGAAGACTTAGCTAGCTCAGTCTGTTCAAGTTGAGGGTCAAACTAGAGGCATGTAGAGTTCTCCCTAAGTTTTAGGGGGTCCAGTTGCAGTTTATTTAGAGTTGTAATTAGTTAACTCAATTATTTGAGTTAAAATTAGTTTAACTAGTTATAAATGAGAGATGAACTAGTGCTTGGTCCAGAGAATTAAATCTGATTTAATTCACATGCAATGATCAATCAAATAACTCAAAATTTTCTATAAATAGTTTTTGCATGTTAGTTCTAAGGAAGGCCCAGTTGAAATTGGAGTTAAAGGGAATATAATATCAATTTTATAATTAGAAAATTGTACAGGTCATGCATGTGGTCATCAGGAATCCTTCTATGTATTGTGCAATCTATTGATGGGAATTTTCTAATTAATAAGGGCTCAATTAGGCCAGGAATGCATATGCCATGTTATTCATTCAGAGGAAATTTTTTGGTTAAGTATTGAACGAAACTTACTTAGATCAGTGTGAGATAGTGAGAGATGGTGCAAAGGTTTCTTACGAAGGGAAATAACATTGTATTGTTTCATGTTCTTGAATTTATGCAATATACATATAGCGGGGTTTTCAGCTAAAGCTTTCCCCAATAGATATTTTTTATTTGCAATTGATATTCTTTCTCTTTCTTGTTCATGTGATTGTGCGATCGAAATTGGTTTCTGCAATTTGTAGAATTGATTCAGTATTTTTCTTTAATACATTACAAGATTAATTGAACCTATTTTGATTTTATACAGGCCAGAAAGTAATCGATAGTTTGCGAAAAAAACATCATTTCTAGGTTTAGCATTCCTACATCGCTTTCGACGATGCAATATATTTCTCATTGCTAGAGCTTTATGGTTTTTGATTAGGAGATGGAATAGTATCAAATCATTATGCTTACTACCTCCATTAGAGTGATGGTGTCATCGAGAACTTGATCACCATCACCAATCAAGCTATACTTTCTGAGAAAAGAAATTGGCACCCTTCTTTGGTAAACTCTTTATGCAGTGACTGAGCCACACCTAAACCTTCCTTGAAAGCCTCCCCTTACTTCGTGGTACACAGAAAAGAAGCCATCCTCCCTCTAAAAATATACTTTCCGACTCTCCAAATTTCCCAAGAGTACCACAGGAAGTCGTGTTTTTTAGTTCGACATAGGATGGACATCCTTCATAATTTCCAAGAGGAAAGCCCGAAATTCAAAGTAATTTTTTCACTCTATCAAAACCATATCAAGAAGTGGTTTGGCGAGAAGTCTGCAAGGAAGGACAAATTTAGTGTTGGTGACTTAGTTTTAATATGGGGTGAAACCCATGAATACAAAAAAAAGCACACTATATTGGAAGCCCCATGGATTGGCCCATTTTTTGTGCACAAAAGGCTTGGAAAACACACCTATTGTCTTCAATCACTTGATGAGAAGGATGAATCTCTCCTTGTCAATGGTCAAGATCTGAAACATTTTTTCCAATAAAATATGGGATTGTCTTTCTTGTGAATAAAGTGTTTCCCTCGGGTTGGTTTATGGGATTGTGTGTGCCGCCGAAGTCTTAGGTCCTTGTGACACTTCAGCATTTGGTTAGTCATCAGTTTGTCTTCCTTGTGTTGGTTATGTATTTTGGCTTATGAAGATTTTTAGTAAAATATGATATTTCCGTAAGGAGAGTCTTTGGCTAGCCATGAAATCATGTATACCTAGGAAACCTTGTGTCCATACATGGTCATTTTGTTTTGGTGTTTTCATGCTTATCCAACTAGTAAAAGGCGACAAGGGGAAAATCTAAACAAGTAAAACTAAATAAGAGGAACTTATATAATTCTTTGAAGGAACAACATCTCCTACTCTCAATAAGTCGAGATCCCTCTTCCGCACAAAATAAATAAGTGCCAATGCACGGTCCTCTTCTTAAATAATAAATAAAGGCAAAAGAAGAGAAAGGCATCTTGCACTGAGAGGCAAAGCAAGAAACTCTGTCTGGGTACTGTTCAGGCTCACTCTCAACATAACAATGTTTGTGTTCCTAGAGTGACTCTTTCAGTGTACTTTCTAGGCCTGATGATAGTGAAGCAACACTAGAGATGAAAAATTATACTCTGAAATATAAAACTCGTGAAATTCATCACCCTCCACTTCTTTGAAACTTTTTGAGCTAGTTGAATATCTATCGAGCTAACCAAAGTGGCACGATGGGGACTTGGTCTATTCATCGGGTAATTGTGGAAACCAAAATAATCTACATGATGAATAAATACTCCCCGAAGAACCAAGGCCCTAAGAAAAAAGAAATTAACTCAAACAAAGAATTTGGAATTCTATTAGTGTGTCACCAAGTGATATAACCGCTACAACCCTGTCCAAAATTCTGGCCTATACCCAAATTTCAGATCCTTCCTTGGTCTTCTTTATAGCTGTAAAAAACTTTAAAGTTCATCTCGTTGCTTTCTTAAAGGGTTGTGATCCTTTCACAAGATAGACAAAGTGTCGCCTTTGGGGCATGTTGGTTATTGCAGTGAATGTATAATCTTGTTCTAGTCATTTCAAGAGGTAATATTTGTGTAAATGATTTGTTTTAACTATGTAAGTACCTGTCACACTTATTTCCAAAGTTCTAAACATCATCGTACAAGTGTCACCACAACCATCGTAAAGTGAATCTTTGATGTCGAACCTGTCATAATTGGTCACAAAGCTATCACACAGAGGATAATTATTTGTCTATATGTCTCAAATGATCTATGTTTTTTGAGTCACAAGTATGTTGAGTGTGTGATCACAATCAAAATCCATCAATGTTCTCATCAATCTCAGTTGTCCCACATTTAGTAATTTTATGGAAAACTTCTAAGCCAAGAAACTTAGCCTCTTTAGGCCTCCCCTTAGCTACACATTGCATAGTCTTAGTCCTTTGGATGTGACTCTGTTGCTTGGAACTACGTAGTGATCAATGTTAGCTTCATAAGAAATTCCCCATTGCACAGTTTTGGTGACCATCACTTGACCTTTATCTCCAGAATTTCACGGTTGAGGCCTCTGGCCTAGCTTCAACTACGCACTTCGCAAATTCAATACACAAGTTCATACCTTGAGCCTTAGAACTACGCACTACACAGTCACCCAGGCCTCTATGACCTCTCGAACTACGAAGTTGGCTTTCCCATCTCTCATCCTTGTTGCCTATCCCCTCTCCCTCTAGGAACTACACATTCATGTCCCTCAGCCCAGCCTGAACTCCGCATTGTGCAGTCTCAAGGCTCAAGGTTTCCCCTTTCCTACGTGAACTGCATAGCAGCATAGTCATTCACTCTCCTCGCCCAACCTGTCAGTTGTTGTGAGCTCAGTTTAAGGATCAAAATGTATCATCTTATACTAGGGGTTTTTGGGATTGATTTTGTCCCGTCATGTAGGAATTGCAGGATCAAGTTCTCTATCTAACCATTGTGAGATGATAAAGGAATACAATAAGGAAGAAAGCATGCTCAAAGGCACTCTTGCGACTGAACTTACAAGATGATTGATCAAGAGAAAGCAAAAGGACGCTAGTTTGTAACCACTTTCCAAGACTTGAGACTATTGAAGTCTCCCTATCATCACATCTTGTGGAGGGGTGAAGGAGAGTTCTCTCATGAAAACACTTAACTCTCAAAAGCACCAATGTCTTGACATTTCCACATCATCAAGAAATCCATTTTAGCAGGGGTATGTCATGTCATGTCATGATTAGTCATGTCGCCACATCACTATTATATATCATGTTCACGTTAAACAAATGTATTATAAATTGGAAGTCCAAATGACACACATGAATGTAAAGAGTCCTGTAAGTGGAAAAGTCATGGGAAGTCAAACGGTCATGAGGGTTTTCAAAGAGTCACCCTTAGTTATATATACTCCCTCATTGTATGAGAAAAAGACTTTTCACCTTGAATCCACCAACAAAGTAATAGAGAGAATATCTGGTTCTTTTGTGGAGCAAGGAGTGGCTCCAATGCTCCATTATTGGAGCTAGTGATATTCATTGTATATATGTGTCTTGGAACTTTTACTTAATAAAAAAAGCCTCTTAAGGCCAACATGTTCTTCACGAATGATTTATAAATTTTTGTAAGACTATTCTATGGATGTTTGTACTTCATGTTTTCTTCTTGACATGTACTAAGACAATTGAACTATTTTGGTTATTTTGGTGCTTATGTTGTTGAGAATGTGTTGTAATAGTTGTATTGTTGGCTCATCCTTGAATACTATTCTGCAGGATATTAGACATATATTTTTCATATTACTGTGTGGGTAATTTCTATTACATTCTTGTGGAATATTCTATGGGATATTAGGTAGATATTTCTAAAGATGTTGTTTGTAATGATCATCACATCCATTGTAGATTATTCTACTGGGTATTAGAGGAAATATTTATGTTCATGTGTGTCTCTTCCCGAGTGTTACTATTACCTCTCTCTTAGAGGCCCACTTTTCTCTCCCCCCCACCATCCCCACCTCCCCACCCCCTTGCAATACAAGAACGTTGATGCAATTTCAATCAGAAACTCACGAGGCACACCCCCCTTGCTTTGAGAAAGTATATTAGCATTGCCAACGAATATCTCTAAGAATAAGGAAATCAAGCCTTTGTTCCGAATAGTACTCGTACACCAAATTGTGTGAGGTCTAATTAGGACTTCATATCGGGGAGATCCCCTGAATTTTGGTGGGTCCAACACCCTAAACAATACCATATTTGAATAATTGGCCTTTGAATTTTAGCACTTGATGGATATACTATTTTTGGATGAAATATAGATATAATGTGTAATACAAATGTTTCTATATGTTTTCTATTGGAGCAAGAATTCTTGTGCATTTAATCCTATATAATGTACTTATGAGATTCTATGCAATGTATATGATAGCTACAAATTCTTAACCTTCTCTAGTTCTTCTAATATCATTCTACAAAAGGAAAATCCCATCACCAAACTTCATAAATTTAATGGTATCTCAATTAATCTTGGGAATGATCATGTACTTGAACACCAATCATGCTAATCAGGACCTTTTGTCACTAGGAAATCTCCTTGCATGGGTTAGGTAATCCTTTTTTCCATAAATCAAAGCTCTAATTCTTGTCAAGCGTTGATAGAAACTAGTGTAGTAATTGAAATCATATTCTAGAAATGAAAAGACGCGAAAACTTGCAACAAAATAAATAACACCTAAAAAATTGAAAATATTTAAATTGAAACACAATGAGTGGAAAAAATTGAATTTCACAATGCTTTATTCTTGTGGGGATATTTTCCATCCAAGAATAGGGGAAAAAATTAAAACTAAATCAAGTTAAATTTAAATTATATCTCACACTATGGAGACCAATAAAACTACACCCTACGATGAAACAAGAAGTCGAGAAATTTTATTATAAGCCATCACAATTTGGACTCGTTCTCCAAGAGTCCTACCTTAGTAATGGAGATGGCACCCTCTTTTAGACATAAACTTGTTTGAAACTAAAAACCAACTTGAGGATAAGAAATTATTAAGTGATTACAACAATTTCCACAATCTAACAACTCAACCGAATAGTTTCAAAATTCTTGCTACACGCATAAATGCATTTGGTAAGCCATAGAGTTGTGGAAAATCCATTTTTAAGTGTTGTTGCAAGCATTTTGCAAAGTGTCAAGGGAGAAGTGGTTATGAAGTAATTATAGCACTCAATTATTAACTAATCCACATGAGTTGTAGCTTCAGAGATGAATTTGAAACTCATAAATATATAGAAAAATATATTTGTAGATGTGGGTAGTTAGAAATATTCCATATAACAATTAAAACCATATATCTCATTATTTATTAACTACCATTAACTACTCTAAATGGTTATAAAAGTAAATTCATGGAACCTCATACTTTAATAGGATGCTTTATATTTTTTGTAAATTCTTCTTGATTATTGGGTATTTAAATCCATGACATCCTTTATTAAATTTCATTGTCTTGAATTGTGTGGCATCTCGAACATGATTCACAGTCTATGTTTCCTTCTCACCCATAATAGTTGCATGTATATACCAAAGATCCTAGGAAACAACCATCTTATGACAATGTCATGGGTCCACATAAAATAATATTTGAGCATGTGGCATTACAAATAAAGACTTTTATTGTACCTTGAGCATAAGGTAGAAAATTAAATATAATTAATCAAATGAACGATACCAAACGTGCACGTTTTTAGATTTTAATCTAAAAGGAATGGAAAAAATAATATAAAATTTAAAATAAAAAGACTTTAAAAGAGATTTCAGATATTTTGACTCATGAGCAATGTGCACCAATATTGCCTCTTCCTAAACGCAAATCCTATTTCTGAAAACAATGGGAAAGTTGGTTCGTGGCGCCTGTGTTATTCGCTATGACTTCTGTGGAAGAAATTTCCAGAGATCTTTTTGCACGTGAAAATTTGGTATGGACTTTAATATGAAGATTTTTATAAGTTTGATATCGGTCCGTTATACGGTCTTTGATATCGGTCCCTTAGACGACACTATCGACTTCAGTGTAAGAAATTGCGGGATAAATAATCTTTTTGTACGTGAAAATTTGGTATGGACTTTAATATGAAGATTTTTATAATTTGGTATGGACTTCAAAGCTCATTATTTTAAGATCTCAAAAGGTGGTAAGGCTAAATACCGCCGTCTTGAAAAAATTTGTTTCCAAAAATATTTTATCACAGCCGTCATGTTACATGGAAGATATAATCATCATTTACAATTCATATGTTCGAGTGTTGGAATAGGAGAAGGAAAACCATATGCAATTATAATTTTTAGGGCTTATGTGATATTCAATTTGGATATGGATGCACTTAGTGAGTTTTAAATAATATAAAGGTTTTTATAATTTGTATCATCGCATGTCTTTTTAAATTCTATTGAGCACTTTTAAGGTTAAAAGTTTCGAACTAAGTTCTAATACTAACATATGGAAACTTTGTAGAGGTCATTTGCCTTTTATTTGGTAGAATTTTGTTGAAATTTCTGTATTGGGATATAATAATTATAAGTAGGTTTTTTATCTCGAATGAGTTTTGAGCGATAAATATAGTAAATGAGAAAATATTTGTTGTAGGATTTAACTGAAACTTTTCAAGATCAAACATTGTTCAAGATAGTGGAGAAATTATATTACAGAGAGTCGGTTCACTAGAACCTTAGATTAGGAGTTTTTTCTTATCTCTTAGGTATTGGTTCTAACTTCCCTATTTGCATGTAACCTATATATTGTTTGATCTCTAATGAGAATGTAGAATGACTTGCGGACGCAGTCCCTCTTGGTGCAGTTTCTCAAAGTAGAGCTAACCAGTACAACTTTCAATAATTTAATATGCCATATTTTAACATGATATCGGAGCACATGAACAGAGGCCTGTGTGTTGTGAGGCTAACTCCTTGGAGGCTGAGGAGATTCGTGGAGAGGTGATCGAGCTTAAGGTGGAAGTCGAGTGGAATTGTGCGTGAGTGCATGGAGATGTTGAGAGAATTGTTTGTTGCTCGATTGTGAAAAGAGTTTTCTAGATTTGACTATGAAAATGCCTTCAATATTACGAAGGGTCTAGAGGGATCACAATAGATAGATGATCATGGTCCTGGTTGTTGTCACTCAGCGACCTGGATCTTGCGTCACTCGATCAAAGAATTTAGTTCTCTGTAGTCAATATGTGCATGACTCCATTCTAACCACAACTCATGAAACTTTGATTACTGGACCCGTGCATGCATAGGGAATACAGATCTCCACAGTGGCGACTAAGGCTACTGTAGCTGTATCGAATTTTTGGGCTGCGTGACAACCTTTGGAGATTGTTGTGTGCTCCATTTATGCTACACCTGTGCTAGGTAGTGAGCCTTGGCGCTGTTGTGGAATGTAACCAGAGAAGCATGTGGTGATTATGCATTGACTATGATGAACCGGGTCTATTCGATCTTATATCTAAAAACCCATATGTTATGGAATCTACCCATGATTGGTCAACTAGTAGAACAATTCTACGTTTGTGGCTTTGTAGACCTACCCAAAGAGGCGGTGGAAATCCCATTATGTATTGTTTTTTTGTGCTTCTGTGGAGTGGCTGGTGAAAAAAGCGGATTGTTGGGGCAAGGGGCTCAAGGCGCACGTTCAAATCATGCAAGTGTGGTCAAATATGCTAATAACTTAGTGATAGCATGGTGTGGATCTGTTCTTTTATGTGGTTGTCTTCCCTCAAAATAAACCCTGAGCATTCGAATTCATTCATATGTTTGAGTGGTATTCAATTTTTGTAATCGATTTTGGAGCAATCGTCTAGCCCGTCAATTAGTAAGATCATTTGGATGAAATCAAAGAGCTCAGGTGATACATCTATGCTAATGGGTGTTTATCTTGTATTCCAGATTGCATTTTTTGGGTCTCTGTTGAGTTTGTGATCAGTAAGCAGAGAGTGTGGAGATGGCACAAATTCCAATGGTGGTGGTCTAGATTTTGGAGCAGAAGATAAACAATTAGCTACAAAGAATCAAGTTCTAGTGCATTGGTGACTTTGCTTCAGATTTGGTTGTGTCACATAGAAGCCAAATTCTACACCACAAGGTTCTACAGTTGAAGAGCTGCCAAAGGGAGAATTTTCCCGCCTGCGTGGTAACGGGGTTGTTGGAGCTCTTATGAGGACCGAGTGGAGTTAGAAAGAAATCTGGACGCAAGATAAGCTCGAATTTTCCAATATAGATGCACTTTTAGACATATTTGACCCTGATGATATTTTTTCATGTGGCTTGGTGGTTTTATTAATGACCATGATTATCGAGAGATACTATATGCTCTTCAACAACGTGAGATTGAAGACTCACGAGTTGTCCTTCAGGAAGGATGTAAATAGGAACATATTTTTGAAAATCAATAAGACCCACTAGTCATTCTTGAGGAAGGAATTAAAGAGGAACATATTGTTAAAGATCAATTGGACGAACCACATGAAGCTAATTGCAAAGACTTGGAAGAAGAAGACAAAGCTGGAAAAAATTCAAATTATGATGATCTCATGAATGTTTCTATGTGTGCAGATGTTAGCAACAACAACAAAAGGGAAGAAGCAAAAAAATTTGAAGAGGTATTAAAGTTTCTTGAAGCATGGCTTGAAACAACATGTATTTATGAAGTCAACATAGAACTTGAATCAATGAATGTTGAAGACAATATGGCTGAAATTCAGATGTTTGACACCGAAAATAGTGAGAGGAAAATTTCTCCTATCATGCTTGTACTTTCTAAAGTGTTATCAATTACCATCAATCAAGATATAAAGAATGACATCCTACAATCAAGATAGAGGAGGATAAGACTTCAAGCGGTTCTTCTTTGGTGAGGAAAACGTAAAAAGGAGGAGAAAATCTACCACTACCAACAAAGCGATGTGTGCAATGACTTGTGAAGCAGTTTGGTTGAGCAACTTCTCCAAGATTCAAGAGAAGAAAATAAAGTTGCAACAGTTATCAGATGTGATAACCAGAGCTCCATCAAACTTACAAACAGTCATGGGTTTCATAAAAACACTAAGCACATTGATACACAGTTCCACCTCGTCAAGGAGAAAGTTCAGTCAAAATAAATCAATATTGAATATTGCAATACTTTTGATAATGTTGCTGATATTTTTACTAAGACTCTTTGTAGAATTAAATTTTAAATCTTTAGGGAAATTTTAGGAATATTTGTGAACCCTTTTTCCATTAAGGGGGAGTGTTGAAAGATAATGGAGAAACTATATTAGAGAGATCCGGTTCACTGGAACCTTAGATTAGGAGTTTGTTCCTATTTTGTAGGTATTGATTCTAACTTCCTTATTTGCATGTAACCTATATATTGTTTGATCTCTAATGAGAATGTAGAGAGACTTGTGGACATAGTCCCTCTTGGTGTAGCTTCTTAGAGTAGAGCTAACCAGTACAGCTTTCAATAATTTAATCTTCCATATTTTAACAAACACAATAAAAAACATCTGAAAAGTATTACACAATCTATTTCTAGGGAGTCTTTTGCACATTTGTTGAACTTGATGTCATTCTTATGTCTTAAGAATCATGGATATATCTTGGATCTTTGACCAATGTCAAGAAAGGGGAACATGAAAATTCAAACCTAAACCTTGTTTCTCAAGATCAAGTGCAACGTATGAGCCCTTGAAGCACTGCCTATGACCCCTCCATGATATAAACCATATCCAAGTAAGATATGTGTGTTTTGACTAGGATAGTTGTAAATAAGGAATGAGTCTCAATGTCTAACGATGGTCAAGAGATGACAAGAAGGGTCTTGTGTCCCAAATGAAGCTTCTTGGGTTCATTTTCCATGAAATACAACTCCAATTGAAAAAACATTGCTTCACTTGGGGATCATTCAACTATCCTACCAATTGAATTCATAATATTCCTTTTGTAATACCAATAGGATTTTAGGTTTTGAAAATGAAGTAAAGATAACAAGGGCTTTAGGAATTTAACAATGTTTCTTGGGCTCAAACATCATGAAATATGTATATGAAAGGTAGCTTTAAGAATTTAACAAAGTTTCTTGGGCTCAAACATAAAGAAAGATGTATATCAAAGGTAGCCTTAAGAAATAAACAAAGTTTCTTGGGCTCAAACTCCTGATCTGGATTTATGTAGGAACGCAATAAAATACAAAAATAAACATAAACGTAGAGATGGAGCAGAAAATATACTTCATTTCGATAATTTCAAATAACTGAAATAAGTTTACACACAGAATGGAACTGAACTAGCTCAGGTGATGGTATATTATCTATGAGAAGAGATGTGGTAGCTACATGCCTTTGAACTATTTTAAAATGCGGCTCAAGGGAATTTTTATTATTGAAAAAGATGGGAAAACCATAAACAATGAAAATCCTAACCTTGGAGATGGAATGCCAAAATTTTGTTGGCCCCGTTGGGGTCAGTTGAGCAGCCAACTTCCCGGGGTCATAACTTCATCATATTATCTTTGCTTGGCGCATAGGATATATTTTTTAAAATATCTCTATGAGTAATACATGATTTTCCATAGGCCGTATTTATGGCTATGGGACTTCTGCAGACCTCAAAAAAAATTCCATCTAGGGGGTCAAAACTGCTCTGGAAGTTTAGGACCTGAAAAACTATTAAAAGTAGTAAATGTTGATATAAGAAAGGAAGTTGATAAAACCGACTAGAGTTCTAGGTGGAATAGGTGGGTGGCCACCAATATCCACCTAGATCATTCCTCCCCCATTATGAATCAATCGTCCCAATTGCGTGCAGAGCCTCCATGAGGTGAGTAATTTTTTCTTGAATCTAGTCCTTGGTGAACCACTTGCCCTGGTGAAGGAGTTGACCTTCTTTTACAAATCAATATAGATGGATCCTCTCTTGGCAGGTGTTATTGATATATGTTCCCATGATCCAATCAGTTGTGTCCTGTTCCATGCAATCTAGATTTAACTCTATTGGTGTGATTTGTTCTGCAATGTCGGATGTGTCCAACGATGGTGGAAAGTAGGGCTGAAGGTGGTCCACATTGAACACTGGGCATAGAACAAGGAAGGGTGAAATACTAAGCTTGAATGAATTGTCCCCTAAAACCTTGGTGATGGTATATGGCCCATATTGAAGTAGGCAAAGCTTGCGGTGGGGCCAAGCGAGGTGCTCCTTCTATAAATGTAGGCAAACTTTGTCACCCACCTAGAACTTGTGTTTAACCCAATGTTGATCATGCCACTACTTGTACTTAGCATTGGTTCTATCCAATATTTCATGGACCTATTAGAACATGTGTGGAATGTGCTCAATGTAATTTTTTCCTTTTTTAGCTTCAGACTGGACATGTGCTGAATCATCTTGAGTAGCTGCAAATGGTATGGCCACATCAAAGGGACAGAGTGGCTAGAATATGAAGCCCACTTGAAAGGGGTTGTGGCCAGTTGAGTTGTGGAGATCCCTCTTATAGCTATGTTAGACATAGGGAAGGATCTCACCCCATGTGCATGGATTTTTCGAGTTGTACATGCGCAGAATGTGTATGATCATCTTCTTATCGACCTTCGTTTCATCATTATTTTGGGGGTGGAAAGTTTTAGACTTGTGAGCTTGGTGTTCAACATCGACCAAAGACATGACCAAAATGTACTGAGGAAAATATTTTCCCACTATGAGATAATGTAATGTTTGATCCCAAATTGTACCCACACTCGCTCAACTAAGAGGTTAGTAGTGGCTTCTACTATGATATTCTTCTTTTCGGCCGCCATAATGGCCATATAAGAGAATTTGTCGACAACCACAAAAACGCAGTCATTGCCATGCTTGGTAGAAGGAAGGCCCAACATGTAATCCATGGAGATGGGTTCCAACAATCGACTAAGAATAGGAAACGAAGTATATAGGCATTTCTTCTTCATGGTCGGTTTGGAAATGGCCAAGGAAGTGCAGAAACTGATGTACTTCTTGGCATCATGTCGAAGTTTTGACCAATAGAAATATGTTTTTAGTACTCCCATTATTTTCTCAACCTTGAAATGTCTAGCGACCCGACTGTAGTGTGCTTCCCAAATCATCTTGGCACATTGGCTTGAACGATCATGGAGGGGTCCCAAGTGGGATAATAGTGCATCCTGGCAGTGGAAATCTAGAACTTGCTTACCCCCCAGGAGGGTTTGGTATGTGTTTCTGAATTCTGGATCACTTTTGTAGAGATGCGGCATACCTAAAGTCTCGTGCCCACAAGATTCAATCACAGTGGTTTGCACCACGATCGACAGTCGGTTGAGGTAGTCTAGAACATTATTAGTGTTTCCATTCTTGTACTTAATGTTCAAATGGAACTGTTTCAGGTATGTAGACCATTTTTTATGGTGATCATTGTGCAACTTCCCTTGTGTCTGTATCAACTGTAGGCTTCGATGATATGTTTGGATGATCGTTTCCTTCCCCAAAATTTAATGCTTCCATTGTCGGTAGGCCTGCATAATGGAATACATCTCTTTGTCATAGGTGGGATACTTTCGAACTGTGTCTAAAAGTGTCTACCTATGATATGCCACTGGATGCCCCTAATGAGTAACTACCTCCCCAATAGCATAGTCAGAGGCATTTGTCTCGATCTCAAATGGTTGTTTCAAGTCTGGTAATGTGAGAACTAGTGCAGATTAGAGGCGATGCTTCAACTTTGCGAACGCCATCTTTTGAGATTTGGACCAAAATAAATTTTATTTCACTCCACCCTTAGTTACTTGATGCAAAGGACAAGTGATATGAGAGAACCCAACCATGAACCTGAGGTAGAAATTTGTGAACTTGAGATATCATTTGGCAAGACCCAGAAAGTTGTGGAGATCTGTTAGAGTGTTGAGGGATGGCCAATCCCAAATGACCTGGATCTTGGCTGCGTCGACATGCACCCCCTGCTCATCAATAATGTATCCCAGATATTGAACCTAGGTCATCCCAAAAGTCCATTTCTCCAAGTTGACACACAACTCGTGTTTCTATAGTGTTTGGAGGACTTGTCAAATGTGGTGGAGGTTCTCTTCCCAAATTTTGTTGAAGATCCGGATGAAATCCAAATACACCACCATGAATGAGTTAGTGAATGGTCTAAAGATGTCTTCCATCAACCTCATGAAGGTTGCGAGAGCATCCACTAACCCAAAATTCATGACCAACCATTCAAAAAGTCCTTCCTTAGCTTTGAAGGAAAGCTTCCACACATCATAGGGTTCGAATTGTACCTAGTGATACCTGGACTTCAGGTCAATCTTGTCGAAATATTTGACCCCCTTCAGTTGGTGCAGAAGGTCATCAATATATGGGATCAGATACCTACTCCACACAACGATCTTGTTTAAAGCTCGATAATGAATATAGAGTCTCCAAGTCTCATACTTCTTCCACACCAACATGATCGGGCTCCCATAGGGCGATAAACTCGGCTGAATGTGATCTTTCTATAGCATCTCCTGAAGCTTCCTCTTGAGTTCGTCATTCTCCAAAATATATTGTCGATAGATCATTCCATTGGGTAGTGGCGTGCCTGGGGTCAGATCGCTGGAGTTCTTGACCTGATAGTACAGAGGCACCACTGCATGTGAGGTGAATATGTCCCAGTACTCCTCCACGACCTTTTCCATCTGTTGTTGTCATGCGGAAGAGCCTTGTCTAGAGTTTGTGGCCACATTCTTCTTCTTTCCTTGAGGTCATATCATAAGGAATATAAATTTCCCGGTTTGGTAAATGAGTTTAATGCATTTCTTCGTAGTGATTACAGATATGGCAGTAGGCGGTGCTACCTTGAGTAGCCTGTATAACTTATTACCCAAAGTAACAATAACAACGCGAGGCTGGGTCTCATACACAACATGTCTCTTCCACAAGTATGGTTGGCCTAATAATACATCACAAAATTCAAGAGGAGAAACATCACATAATACCTCATCTATGAAGGACTTGATGTTGTAGGGAAGGTGACACTACTCATTGACGCGAAGATCCCGTCCTTGGTGAAGCCACCCAATGGTGTATGGTTGTGGATATGCTATGATCAGCAGACCCAAATACTTCAAAACCTCTTCATAAATGAGTTTCTTTTGGCTCCCACTATTGATAATGAACTACAACAGTGAACCCTTCGCCCACATCTGGGAATGGAAGAGATCCTCCCCCTCCTCTGGATATTCAAGTTCTTCCTTTAGGATCTTGGTGGTGGAAACAGTGGCATTCGGCCCCGTGTTGATAATATGATTCCCTTTCTCATTCCCCTTTTCAGGTTCTGACTTATGGTCGTAACATGCATGTGATTCAGAAGGATTTAGCTCAACCACCAGTGACTGCTTGGACCGACACTCACTTTTGTTGTGAGTGGAGCTCTTACGGAACTCACAACACTTTCCCGTGTCCTTCTTTGGTGTTGTGGTTGTGGTGTTTTTCTTTGCTTGAGGATTCGAAGGGTTGTCCTGGGACACCCCGCCTTTTCTTTGTCCATTGTTCTTTGGTTTGGGGTCACCTTTCCCATGCTTCTGATTCGCCGATCCAAGGTCTCAATTATTCTGTTTGAATTTCTTCTCAACCTTGGAAGCATACCGGTATGTTGCACCAAGCAAGGAGATGTCAAGGAACTTCATTTCCTCTTGGATGTATTTGTGCAGACAAGTGTGGTACTTAAGCACCAAATGTTTCTCTGAATCTTTGATACCCAACTTTATGCACATGGTATGAAACAGATTCATCAAATCATGCACATCTTGATCCCTTTTTTGTCGCATCATAGTCCATTGTATGTACTTGTCCTCATAGCTCCTCACGGGGTACTATTATTCCCCAGAGAGTAGTATTGCTCCTTGATGGCATCTCATAAATAATTCTAGGTGGGTGAAACCAAGAACAGGGAGGATTCCCCCTCATCATTTTTCTTAGAGTAGTTTTCCCACCAGTCCTTGACATGGGGGGGCAGCTTTGAGGAGTGAAAAATTAATACTTTCCCTACTGGAAAATTCATGAACTACAAAATATACTTCCAATAAATGCATCCATATATATACAACGTCTGCATCTATTTAGCCCTCAAATATGGGAATTTAGATGTTAATTTGTACCTTAAAAGGAGTGGCAACTCGAGAGTAGTTTTTGGATGAAGATGCGTCATCGGTGGGTAGTCGTCGAAGGATCAAGGAAACATTATCCATCATCATGTTCCTTTGTCTCTCGAGGGCCTCCTTGATCAATATTTTTATAGGATCTCGTGCTCCATCTTCTTTCTTTTCCACCACCATGGGAGGTCGTCGGGGTTTGCGAGGCTCATCTTGCAAAGGTTCAACTAGATCGATCCCTAACTCCTTATACCTCGATCTTGTCGGGGACATGCAAAGAAATATCGAGAAAGAGCAGACAGCTCTGATACCATTGATACAGATTTATGCAGGAACACAATAAGGTTCATAATAAACATAAAAATAGATATGCAGTAGAAAATATAGTTCATTTCATGAATGTCAAATAACTTAAATAAGCTTACAAAAAAAATGGAAATGAGCTAGCTCGGAAAATGGTAGCTTATATCTGAGAAGGAATGTGGCAGCTACATGCCTCTAGATTATTTTATAATGAGGCTCAAGGCAATTTTTATTATTTTACAATATGGGAAAACCCAAAAAAACCAAAACCCTAACCATAGGAGATGGAGCACCAAGAGTTTGTGGGCCTCGGTGGTGTTAGTTGGGCAGACAACCTCAAGGGGTCATAACTTGGTCATATTATCTATGTTTGGCACATACGATATATCATCAGAAATATATCTCTGATTAATATAGGATTTGGCACATACCCTTTCCTATGATCTTGGGCCTACTGTAGAACTCAAAGAACGCCATTCAGGGGGTCAAAACTGCTCTAGAAGTGTATGACCCAAAAAATGGCTAAAAATAGTAAATGTTGCTAAAAGCAAGGAAATTGATGAAATCAACTGGAGGTCTATGTGGAATAGGTGGGTGGCCACAAATATCCACATGGATCAACTCCATATGATATGTGGAAGGCCTTAACAAATCTATTTCATGATAGCAATAACCATAGGAAGTTGGCGTCGAAAGACAAGCTCAGAAAGATCAAGATGGAGGAAGGTGAGATAATACCCAAATACTGGACGAAGTTCACTGAATGTTTATATGAGCTTGGAATTTTTGGTGTTACCATTCTTGAGGATGATCTTGTGATCCTAGAAATTCTAGGCCTTCCAAAGAGTTGGCATAGCTACCAGGACTCGGTAAATGTGAGGGAGAAGTTACCAGAGTGGGAGTGATTGTGGTCCGACTTCGTACAAGAAGATATAAGGTGTAGCACTAGAGACGGGACCTCTTCCAAGGAAAAAGAATAATATTTTTCATTAGTAGGAAAAGGAAATAAATCCAAGGTGTTATCACTCAGAAAAAATGAAACATCATTTGACAAAGTCCTAGAGGTTCATGTGTCAAAAGTAGATTCATAGAATTTATTTTTCATTACATGGTTAAGGAAAATTTTAAATTTTTCATATTATCTTATCCTAAAGTCCAAAACTCACCCTCATTCAAATCCTGTCATGTCACATCAGTCATGATTTTCTGAAATTTTTAATTTTTCAAGTTTATAGCACCAATAGAGTCATTTTAGCCAAGAAACCCTACTTTCGTAGCGAAATACATAGAGAAAACGCACTTTTCGCTACGAAACTGCTAATATTTTCATAGCAAAACTGCCTAGAAATGCACTAGGTATGCTACAAAAGTAAGGATTCATGTCTGTCTTGTCAAAACAATTGTTAGGTGCCAATAAATTATTGAAATGGATAGGGTATATGCCATTCCAGTCAGTTAGGGTAAATATAAAGGTACAATGGTCACGGCTAAAGTCATCATCACCATTTTAAGCATGTATGAGTCATCAATATGCTATAAGTTGTAATCAAACTTCAAAATCTTTCCAAATTGAGTCATTTTTCATTCTCCATTCCCTCTTTGCGTGCTATTGAGATTTGGAGAGATATTTCACTAAGCCCAAGCCCTGGCTGGTATTTTCAAAGTTTTGCAGGTATCAATGATCAAGCGAGGCAGAGAAGACATTAAAGAACCATGGCTACAAAGAGGAAGACCAACAAAGGTGGCCACTGTCTTAGATATGAGCCATCATACATGAACCTAATAAATGAAGATGCAACAGTTGTAGAAGTTTTCATAAGAATAGGGTGTTTGCAGTTTTGTCAAAGATTGCAAGGATGACATGTACATGTTTCTAAATAATTTTCCCTAAATTTCAATGGAACAACTACAAAAGTGGGAATGTTGAACCTCACCATAACACCAGAGACCATTGCAGCAGCAACCGGGATTCCAAGGGGACAAGAAATATGGTTCAAAGGTTTCAAATTCAACATGGAGGAATGTAAAGAATTGATCAAGACAAAAAATAGCGAGGTTGACCTTACAAATGCCATTCCAAGGAGCCGCATGAAAGATAATTTCCGAAAACTATTGCTTATCATTAAGAAATATTTCCCTTGTGAAGGGAGATATCATAAAGTCTATTCTTACCACTTCAAGCTTATTCTACCATCTTTTGGTAAGATATCTCTTGATCTACCTTTTTATTTACATAGAAGCTTAGCAAATATGGCAGATAAAGTTCAAGCTAAATCTGAGGGAAGTGAAACCTCACTTTTTCATCATGGTTTAATAAATTTCTGGTTTTAGATGAGTTACAAATACTAGACAGAGACTGGTCTTATTTTCTGTTTGTTAGTGGTTTTGAAATGGATACCATTAACCCTAAAAGAACTCCTAAATCTATAGGTATACCATCACCTTTAGTGGCAAAACAATCACCTTTAGTGGCAGAAAAAAGTGAACCAGTAGGGGCAAAGCAATGTGAACTAGTAATGATGGAAATAGAGCAGTTGCAGTAATTTCATACACCTAATGTTTCACCTTCAAAACAAAAGTCAACAATGAGCAAACCTGCAAAACAAGAGCCAACTGTGAGTAAACAAGGCAGCAAAAGGATTACAAGGAGCCAAACAGTGACTAAAGGAAATTTAGAAGACATATTACATGCTATTGACATTGAAGAGACTCCTATAGTCCAGGCTGAGGATATAGATGAGGGTGGAAAGAAGATCAGCAAAAGCTAAATCAGCAAAGAAGCTAGGGTTTGAAGATGAGGATGCAGGTTTTATGTTTCAGGCTAGGAAGCCCATGACAAGACATGCTAGAAAACTCTTAGAAAGAAGTAAATAATTTCATCCATCCACTGACATTGTCTAGCTACCACAAAGCATTATTGACCTTTCATCTCCTACAGAAGAAGATCTAGTCATCAAGAAAAGGAAAGGAAAGGAGAAAATTATTGAGAAAAAGAGATTGAGGCCTTAGAGGAATAGTTGAAGTTAGCAAATCATGAAATAACAGTCATGAAGAAGGAGGCAAGGAAACATAATGCTCATAAGGTGCAGTTTGAGAAGATGAAAGAGGTTTGAGAAGAGCAGGTTGATGGTGTGTCAAAGACCCTAAACAACACACAACAATTAATTAAATGGACTATGCCATTAAGGAAAGAAGTGAAGAATTTTAGAAGAGTGAACCTGCACTTGAAATCTAGTAACAGAAAGTTGAAGAACCAAGTTAAAGATCTCCAAGAGCAGTTAGAATTGATCCATGAGGAGCTTGAGAAGAAGGGTCTAAAGATGACTGTAGTTGAGGAACCCATAGCTCAACTCATCATCAATGAAGAAGAAACACCTCAAGACTCTTAAAATGAGTTGGTTTATGTTTTGAGAGGTTAAAATAATTTTAAAAACCAAGTTTATACAAATATAAGGTATATTTTTGAAACAAGGAAAAAATTTGGAATTCACACAGTTTTCCACAATTTAGTAGCATTTCCTAGGCTTGAAGCCAGGAAAACGCTACGAAAACACCTGTAGCTATCATTTTTCTTCTAAAACCACTTTTGGTAGCTTTCAAGGAGATGAAATTATCGTGAGGATGTGTCAGGTCATGATGAACATAATGCAAGAGCAATGAATCAGAAATTTTGATTGCAAAGGTCATTTTTTAAGCTACGAAACTACCATGCTTTCGTAGCGAGCTGTTTTGAAGGTGTTTGAGCATGTTTAAGGGTAGTTTTGTGTAGATGGACATATTCAATAGGTTAAGGGACCTTACTAGTAATCATCCATGACTTGAAGATCATGAAAGGGAGACAACTTCTCAGTTGAAGACTTTGTTGAAGATAAACACCTATTCTCCTAAAAAATAGGGTTTGTTTCCATATGTGGATGAGGTTAATTAGGATGTCAAGTAGTGATGAGTTCTATCAAAGCCTATTCTAACATGTGAAGTATTAGTTGTCAGATGTGTAACTGTTTTAAGAGATAAGGTAATTGATGTAATAAATAGCAGTTTTAGTCCTATTAGGAAAAGGTCTACTTTATAATGTAGCTATCATTTTCTCATTAAAGCACATGTTTTCCTGTTATGCAAGGCATCATAGGAAGAGTTCGATGAATCTAGCTAAGAGTCAGATCATCTTTGATGTAACAAGGTCTATTAAAGGGAAGATATTTGAAATTGTAAAGGGTTGGAAATTTTTTTCACTACTGCAGCTTTATGTAATTTGATTGATATCAGTAATAGAGAGTAATTTTTCTTGACAGACCTAGGATTCTCATGGATTTTTTAGTATTTCTCTGATCTATATTTTATGTGTACTATTTGCAGTGGATTTCATCTTTATTACTCAGAATTCATATGTGTATGCTTTGAATTCCTTTATTAATGAAATGGCTCTGTTTCTCTATGTTTCATGTGTGATTTACCTTTGCTAAAAACTCTTACCTGGCTTAGCTTCCATGTCAAGAGACCTTACCACTGAACATAATGATTTGTTGACTCCATAAGCCCAACAGTTGCAGACCTGTACTCTTTTCAACCTACATACATCACAATCAAGTTATTTTCCAAATAGAGTTAGCCATCTAGTTTCATCTTTATCAAATATCATTAACCCCTTTGAGAGAGCCCTCTCATACTGAAAAGGCTAAGCTTCAGTCACAAGTTGGTTTGAAACATTTACATAGAGTTGTCTGATGAGAAGCCAATCAAGTGAAATTTCGTGATAGAACAAGGGAAAAAAGTCCCAATGTGACGAGGGCAAGAGAGACATGTCCAACATCTAGTGTTTTCATTGTCACGAGTACAGGCACTATGCCATGAAATGTCCACCTAAGGAAAGCAAGAAGGAGCCTGCAGTAGCAGAAACAAGTGAAGCTCTAGCTTCATAGTTTGAGCTTGATTTTACTCTCATTGGATGCATGGCTAGGAGAGTAATGGGATGCATGTGGTATCCCGACAATGGTGCCTTGTTCCATATGACATGGAATAGAGATCTCTTCAATGACTTGGAGGAGAAAGAGTTCAAGCAGGGCATTGAGTTTGGAGACGATGGGAGGTATAGCACGATCGGTATCTATATAGTTAATTTTCAGAGGGAGTATGGCTCCCCTCTAAGACTTGCAAATGTTTTTTTTGTTCCAGGACAAAAGAATAATCTTGTTTCTATAGCGATATTGGAAGATTATGGCTATGATATGATATTTATAAAAGGAAAGGTTTTCCTTAGACACATCGCCACAAGACAGGTGAAATAGATCAGTGTGAGAGTCAAGAACATGTATGCTCTCGAGCTCGAAGATACATGCAAATATTTGAGGAGAAAAGAAAAGGATAAAGACTTGGTTTTTGAGAGGGAGCATGAATTACCTCTCAATATGCATCCTCAAAAGCAACCTCATAAAGTTGTGAAGCAGCCATAATTAGATAAGCAAAGAGGAGACCGAGTGGAGGCATTCGCTTAAGTAGAGGCCTCTAGTAGGGGGGATTTCAAGTCAAGTGGGCAGAGGGAACACATGCATCCATACCTCCAGGTGAGAGGTGGGGAGATGTGAGGAAATATTCCAAAATGTGCATAAATTTGGGCAGGGTCCATTGAGATGTCTTGACTCATGGATCGGTACCTCCCTATGGGGGGGCTCATAGTACACAATAGTAGGATGGATTAGTAGTGGATGATGCAGCCAAATATCAAAGTGACAGATGTAGATATTAGCAGCAGTCAAATACTGGAGCACAGAATAGAGTTGGAAATAGTGCAGATGGCACAGATGTAGAGTCAGTAACAACATCAAGTTTTCACTAGAGAGTGTAGTAGCTAGTAGCAGTGAGAGACTCTGGTGGTAGATGCATCATACTGATTTAGTTTGGATGCTTTTTCAATTTCAGAATTTGCAGTAGCAACAACACTAGAGAAGTGTCGCATGCAGAACATTCCAAATGTACCATATCAGGATAGAGTTGAATTCATTTCTTATATAGAGGGAGTGTTGAAAATGGCAATAATAAATATTGAAAATGGCACCCAGGAGGATGTTATTTTAATTTTAATTGAGTTAGGAAGACTTAGCTAGCTCAGTCAGTTCAAGTTGAGGGTCAAACTAGAGGCATGTAGAGTTATCCCTAAGTTTTAGGGGGTCCAGTTGCAGTTTATTTAGAGTTGTAATTAGTTAACTCAATTATTTGAGTTAAAATTAGTTTAATTAGTTATAACTGAGAGATGAACTAGTGATAGGTCAAGAGAATTAAATATGATTTAATTCACATGCAATGATCAATTAGATAACTCAAAATTCGCTATAAATAGTTGTTGCATGTTAGTTCTAAGGAAGGCCCAGTTGAGATTGGAGTTAAAGGGAAGATAATATCAATTGTATAATTAGAAAATTGTACAGGTCATGCATGAGGTCATCAAGAATCCTTCTATGTATTTTTCAATCTATTGATGGGAATTTCCTAATTAATAGGGGCTCAATTAGGCCAGTAATGCATAAGCTGTTAATCATTCAGAGGAAATTTTTTGGTTAAGTATTGAACGAAACTTACTTAGATCAGTGTGAGATAGTGAGAGATGGTGCAAAGGTTTCTTACGAAGGGAAATAACATTGTATTGTTTCATGTTCATGAATTTATGCAATATACATATAGCGGGGTTTTCAGCTAAGGCTTTCCCCAGTAAATATTTTTTATTTGCAATTGATATTCTTTCTCTTTCTTGTTCATGTGACTATGCGATCGAAATTGGTTTTCACAATTTGTAGAATTGATTCAGTATTTTTTTTAATATATTACAAGATTAATTGAATCTATTTTGATTTTATACAGGCCAAAAAGTAATCGATAGTTTGCAACAAACATCATTTCTAGGTTTAGCGTTCCTACATCACTTTCGATGATGCAATATATTTCTCATTGTTAGATCTTTATGGTTTTTCATTATGAGATGGAATAACATCAAAGCATTATGCTTACTACCTCCATTAGAGTGATGGTATCATCGAGAACTTGATCACCATCATCAAGCAAGCTATACTCTCTAAGAAAAGGAACTGACACCCTTCTTTGGTAAAATCCTTATGTAGTGACCGAGCCACACCTAAACCTTCCTTGAAAGCCTCCCCTTACTTCGTGGTACATAGAAAAGAAGCCATCCTCCCTCCAAAACTATACTTTCCTACTCTCCAAACTTCCCAAGAGTACCATAGAAAGTCGTGTTTGTTAGTTCGGCATAGGATGGACGTCCTTCATAATTTCCAAGAAGAAAGCTTGAGAGTCAAAGTAATTTTTTCACTGTATCAACACCATATCAAGAAGTGGTTTGGCGAGAAGTCTGTAAGGAAGGAAAAATTTAGTGTTGGTGACATAGTTTTGATATGGGGTGAAACCCATGAATACAAAAACAAGCACACTATGTTTGAAGCCCCACAGATTGGCCCATTCGTTGTGCATGAGAGGCTTGGAAAACACACCTGTTGTCTTCAATCACTTGATGGGAAGATTGAATCTCTCCCTATCAATGGTCAAGGTCTCAAACATTTTTTCCAATAAAATATGGGATTGTCTTTCTTGTGAATAAAGTGTTTCCCTCGGGTTGGTTTATGGGATTGTGTGTGCCGCTGAAGTCTTAGGATCCTTGTGACACTTCAGCATTTGGTTAGTCGTCGGTTTGTCTTCCTTGTGTTGGTTATGTATTTTAGTTGATGAAGTTCCGAAGTAAAATATGATATTTCCGTAAGGAGAGTCTTTGGCTAGCCATGAAATCATGTCTACCCAGGAAACCTTGTGTCCATACTCGGTCATTTTGTTTTGGTGTTTTCATGCTTATCCAACTAGTAAAAGGCGACAAGGGGAAAATCTAAACAAGTAAAACTAAATAAGAGGAACTTATATAATTCTTTGAAGGAACAACCTCTCCTGCTCTCAATAAGTCGAGATCCCTCTTCCGCACAAAATAAATAAGTGCCAATGCACAGTCCTCTTCTTAAATAATAAATAAAGGAAAAAGAAGAGAAAGGATTCTTATGCTGAGAGGTGAAACAAGAAACTCTATCTGGGTATTGTTCAGGCTCACACGCAACATAACAATGTTTGTGTTCCTGGAGTGACTCTATCGGGGTACTTTCTAGGCCTGCTGGTAGCGAAGCAACACTAGAGATGAAAAATTATAATCTGAAAATATAAAACTTGCGAAATTCATCACCCTCCACCTCTTTGAAACTTTTTGAGCAAGTTTAATATTTGTCGAGTTAAGCCAAAGTGACACGATGGGGACTTGGTCTAGTCATTTGGTAATTGGGGGAACCAAAATAATCTACACGACAAATAATTACTCCCCGAAGAACCAAGGCCCTAAAAAAAAGAAATTAACTCAAACAGAGAATTTGGAATCCTATCAGTGTGTCACCAAGTGATATAACCGCTACAACCCCCTCCAAAATTCTGGCGTAGACCCAAATTTCAGATCTTTCCTTGGTCTTCTTTATAGCTGTAAAAAACTTTGAAGTTCATCTTGTTTCTTTCTTAAAGGGTTGTGATCCTTTCACAAGATAGACAAAGTGTCTCCTTTGGGGCATGTTGGTTACTGCAGTGAATGCATAATCTTGTTCTAGTAATTTCAAGAGGTAATATTTGTGTAAATGATTTGTTTTAACTATGTAAGTACCCGTCACACTTATTTCCACAATTCTAAACATCATCGTACAAGTGTCATCATAGCCATCGTAAAGTGAATCTTTGATGTCGAACCTATCATAATTGGTCATAAAGCTATTACACAGAGGATAATTATTTGTCTGTATGTATCAATTGATCTATGTTTTTTGAGTCACAAGTATGTTGAGTGTGTGATCACAATCAAAATCCATCAATGTTTTCATCAATATCACTTGTCCCACACTTAGTAATTTTATGGAAAACTTCCAGACCAATAAATTTAGCCTCTCCGGGCCTCCCCTTAGCTACACATTGCGTAGTCCTTTGGATGTGACCCTGCTGCTTGGAACTATGTAGTGATCAATGCTAGCTTCACAAGAAATTCCCCATTGCACAATTTTGGTGACCAGCACTTGACCTTTATCTCCAGAATTGCACGGTTGAGGCCTTTAGCCCAGCTTGAACTACACACTTCGCAAATTCAATACACAAGTTCATACCTTGAGCCTTATAACTACGCACTACGCAGTCACCCAAGCCTCTGTGACCTCCCGAACTGCACAGTTGGATTTCCCATCTCTCATCCCTGTTGCCTATCCCCTCTCACTCTGGAACTACACATTCATGTCCCTTAGCCCAGATTGAACCCCTCATTGTGTAGTCTCAAGGCTCAAGGTTTCCCCTTTCCTACATGAACTGCATAGCTGCACAGGTATTGAGCCTCCTTTCCTAGCCTGTCACTTTTCGTGAGCTCAGTTTATGGATCAAAATGTATCATCTTAGACTAGGGGTTTTGCGATTGATTTTGGCCCATCGTGCAGGAATTGTAGGATCAAGTTCTCTATCAAATAATTGTGAGATGATAAAGGAATACAATAAGGAAGAAAGCATGCTCAAAGGCACTCTTGCGACTGAACTTACAAGATGATTGATCGAGAGAAAGCAAAAGGACGCTAATTTGTGACCACTTTCCAAGACTTGAGACTATTGAAGTCACCCTATCATCAAGGCTTGTGGAGGGGTGAAGGAGAGTTCTTTCATGAAAACACTTAACTCTCAACAGGACCAATGTCTTGACATTTCCACATCATCAAGAAATCCATTTTAGCAGTGGCATGTCATGTCATATCATGAGTAGTCATGTCGCCACATCACTATTGTATATCATGTTCATGTTAAACAAATGTATTATAAATTGGAAGTCCAAATGATACACATGAATGTAAAGAGTCATGTAAGAGGAAAATTCATGGGAAGTCGAATGGTCATGAGGGTTTTCAAAGAGTCACCCTTAGTTATATATACTCCCTCATTGTATGAGAAAAAGAATTTTCACCTTGGATCCACCAACAAAGCAATAGAGAGAATATCTGGTTCTTTTGTGGAGCAAGGAGTGGCTCCAATGCTCCATTATTGGAGCTAGTGATGTTCATTGTATATATGTGTCTTGGATCTTTTACTTAATAAAAAAAGCCTCTTAAGGCCATCATGTTCTTCATGAATGATTTATAAATGTTTGTAAGACTATTTTGTGGATGTTTGTACTTCATGTTTTCTTCTTGACATGTTCTAGGACAATTGAACTATTTTGGTTATTTTGGTGCTTATCTTGTTGAGAATGTGATGTAATGGTTGTATTGTTTGCTCGTCCTTGCATACTATTCTGCAGGATATTAGAAATATATTTTTCATATTACTGTGTGGGTAATTTCTACTACATTCTTGTGGACTATTCTGCGGGATATTAGGCAGATATTTCTAAAGATTTTGTGTGTAATGATCATCACATCCATTGTAGACTATTTTGTTGGGTATTAGATGAAATATTTATGTTCATGTGTGTCTCTCTCTGAGTGTTACTATTACCTCTCTCTTAGAGGCCCACTATTCTCTCCCCCCCACCACCTCCACCCCCCACCCCATTTGCGGTACAAGAACCTTGATGCAATTGCAATCAGAAACTCATGAGGCACACCCCCCTTGCTTTGAGAAATTATATTAGCATCTCCAAGGAAAATCTCTAAGAAAAAGGAAATCGGGCCTTTGTTCCGGATGGTACTCGTACACCAATTTGTGTGAGGTCTAATTGGGACTTCATATCGGGGAGATCCCCTAAATTTTGGTGGGTCCAACACCCTGAACAATACCATATTTAAATAATTGGCCTTTGAATTTTAGCACTTGATGGATATACTATTTTTGGATGAAATATAGATATAATGTGTAATGCAAATGTTTTTATATCTTTTCTATTGGACCAAGAATTCTTGTGCATTTAATCCTATATAATGTACTTATGAGATTCTATGCAATGTATATGATGGCTAAATTTTTTTAACCTTCTCTGGTTCTTCTAATATCATTCTACAAAAGGAAAATTCCATCACCAAACTTAATAAATTTAAAGGTATCTCAATTAATCTTGGGAATGATCATGTACTTGAACACCAATCTTGATAATCAAGACCTTTTGCCACTAGGAAATCTCCTTGCATGGGTTAGGTAATCCTTTTTTCCATAAATCAAAGCTCTTATTCTTGGCAAGCGTTGATAGAAACTAGTGTGGTAATTGAAATCCTTTTCTAGAAATGTAAAGACGCAACAACTTGCAATAAAATAAATAACACCTAAAAAATGGAAAATATTTAAATTGAAACACAAGGAGTGGAAAAAATTGAATTTCACAATGCTTTATTCTTGTGGGGATATTTTCCTTCCAAGAATAGGGGAAAAAATTGAAACTAAATCAACTTAAATTTAAATTATATCTCACACTATGGAGACCAATAAAACTACACCCTAAGATGAAACAAGAACTCGAGAAATTTTATTATAAGCCATCACAATCTAGACTCGTTGTCTAAGAGTCCTACCTTCGTAATGGAGATGGCACCCTCTTTTAGCCATAAACTTGTTTGAAACTAAAAACCAACTTGAGGATAAGAAATTATTAAGTGATTACAACAATTTCCACAATCTAACAACTCAACCAAATAGTTTCAAAATTCTTGCTACACCCATAAATGCATTTGCTAAGCCATGGAGTTGTGAAAAATCCATTTTTAAATGTTGTTGCAAGTATTTTGCAGAGTGTCAAGGGCGAAGTGGTTATGAAGTAGTTATAGCACTCAATTATTAACTAATCCACATGAGTTGTAGCTTTCGAGATGAATTTGGAACTCATAAATATATAGAAAAATATATTTGTAGATGTTGGTAGTTAGAAATATTCCATGTAACAATTAAAACCATATATCTCATTATTTATTAACTACCCTAAATGATTATAAAAATGAATTCATGGAACCTCGTACTTTAATATGATGCTTTATATTTCTTGTAAATTCTTCTAGATTATTGGGTGTTTAAATCCATAGTATCCTTTATTAAATTTCATTGTCTTGAATTGTGTAGCATCTCGAACATGATTCAAAGTCTATGTTTCCTTCTCATCCATAATAGTTGCATATATAAACCAAATATCCTAGGAAACAACCATCTTATGACAACGTCATGGGTCCATAGAAAATAATATTTGAGCATGTGGCATTACAAATAAAGACTTTTATCGTACCTAGAGCATAAGGTAGAAAATTAAATATAATTAATCAAATGAACGATACCAAACGTGCACGTTTTTAGATTTTAATCTAAAAGGAATGGAAAAAATAATATAAAATTTAAAATAAAAAGACTTTAAAAGAGATTTCGGATATTTTGACTCATGAGCAATGAGCAGCAATAATATAATATAAAATCTAAAATAATATAAAATTTAAAATAATTTAAAATAATATAAAATTTAAAATAAAAATACTTTAAAAGAGATTTCAGATATTCTGACTGATGAGCAATGTGCAATGGGAAAGTTGCCTCTTCCTAAAAGCAAATCCTATTTCTGAAAACAATGGGAAAGTTAGTTCAATGTTTTTGTCTAAACTCAGAAATGTATTCGCTATGACACTATCGACTTCATTGTAAGGAATTGCAGATTTGGTATGGACTTTAATATGAAGATTTTTATAATTTTGAATAAACTTCAAAGCTCAATATTTTAAGGTCTCAAAAGGTAGTAAGGCTAAAATATTTTATCGCAGCTGTCATGTTACATGAAAGATATAATTATCATTTACAATTCATATGTTTAAGTGTTTGAATAGGAGAAGGAAAACAATATGCAATTATAATTTTTAGGGCTTATGTGATATTCAAATTGGATATGGATGCACTTAGTAAGTTTTAAATAATATTAAGGTTTTTATAATTTGTGTCATCGCATGTCTTTTTAAATTCCATTGAGCACTTTTAAAGTTAAAAGTTTCGAACTAAGTTCTAATACTAATATATGGAAACTTTGTAGAGGTTATTTGCCTTTTATTTGGTAGAATTCTGTTGAAACTTTTGTATTGGGATATAATAATTATAAGTAGGTTTTATATCTGGAATGAGTTTTGAGTGATAAATATAATAAATGAGAAAATATTTATTGTAGGATTTAATTGAAACTTTTCAAGCTCAAACATTGTTGAAGATAATAGAGAAATTATATTACAGAGAGTCAGTTCACTAGAACCTTAGATTAGGAGTGTGTTCCTATTTCTTAGGTATTGGTTATAACTTCCCTATTTGCATGTAACCTATATATTGTTTGATCTCTAATGAGAATGTAGAACGACTTGCGGATGCAGTCCCTCTTGGTGTAGTTTCTCAGAGTAGAGCTAACTAGTACAACTTTCAATAATTTAATATGCCATATTTTAACATGGTATCGGAGCACATGATTAGAGACCTGTGTGTTATGAGGCTAACTCCTTGGTGGCTGAGGAGATTCATGGAGAGGTGATCGAGCTTAAGGTGGAAGACGAGTGGAATTGTGCGTGAGTGCGTGGAGATGTTGAGAGAATTGTTCGTTGCTCGATTGTGAAAAGATTTTTCTAGATCTGACTGTGAAAATGCCTTCAACATTACAAAGGTTCTGGAGGGATCACAACAGATAGATGATCGTGATCCTGGTTGTTGTCACTCGGCGACCTGGATCTTGCGTCACTCGAGAAAAGAATTTATTTCTCTGCATTCAATATGTACGTGGCTCCATTCTAACCACAACTCATGAAACTTTGATTGTTGGACCCGTGCATGCATAGGTAATACGGATCTCTGCAGTGGCGACTAGGGCTACTGTAGCTGTATCAAATTCTTTTCCTACGTGACAACCTCTGGAGATTGTTGCGTGCTCCATTCATGCTAGACCTGTGCAGGGTAGTGAGCCTTGGCGCTGTTGTGGAATGTAACCAGAGAGGCATGTGGTGATTCTACATTGACTGTGATGAACTAAGTCTATTCGATCTTATGTCGAAAAAACCAGATCTTGTGGACCATGATTGGTCAACATGCAGAACAATTCTACGTTCGTGCCTCTGTAGATCTGCCCAAAGAGGTGGTGGAAATCCCATTATGTATTGTTTTCTTGTGATTATATGGAGCGGCTTGTTCATGCCTCTGGTGATCAAATAACCCAATGCATCTCAAACTGAAGTGTTTGTTAGCACATTCTTGAAGAAAGCGGATTGCTAGGGCAAGGGGCTCAAGACGCACGTTCAAATCATGCAAGTGTGGTCGAATATGCTAATAACTTAGTGATAGTGTGGTGTGGATCTGTTTTTTTATGTGGTTGAATTCCCTCAAAATAAACACTGAGAATTCGAATTCATTCATACTTTTGAGTGGTATTCAATTTGTGTAATCAATTTTGGAGCAAATGAAGAATTCATCGTCTGGCCCGTCAATTAGTAAGATCATTTAGATGAAATCGAAGAGCTCAGGTGATACATCTATGTTAATGGGTGTTTATCTTGTATTCCAGATTGCAGTTTTTGGGTCTCTGTTGAGTTTGTGATTGGTAAGTGCGGAGTGTGGAGATGGCACAAATTCCAATGGCGGTGGTCTAGATTTTGGAGCGATAGATAAACAATCAGCTGCAAAGAATCAAGTTCTAGTGCATTGGTGACTTTTCTTTAGATTTGGTTGTGTGACATAGAAGCCAAATTCTGCACCACAAGGTTCTATGGTTGAAGAGGTGCTAAAGGGAGAATTTTCCCGCCTGTGTGGTAATGGGGTTGTTGGAGCTCTTGAGAGGATCGAGTGGAGTCAGAAAAAAACTTGGAAGCGAGATAAGCTCGACTTTTCCAATATGGATGAACTTTTAGACATATTTGACCTTGATGATATTTTTTTCATGTGGCTTGGTGGTTTTATTAATGACCATGATTATCGAGAGATACTATATGCTCTTCAACAACGTGAGATTGAAGACTCACGAGTTGTTCTTCAGGAAGGATGTAAATAGGAACATATTTTTGAAGATCAATAAGACCCACGAGTAATTTTTGAGGAAGGAATTAAAGAGGAACATATTGTTGAAGATCAGTTGGACGAGCCACATGAAGCTGACTGCAAAGACTTGGAAGAAGAAGACAAAGCTGGAAAAAATTCAAATTATGATGATCTCATGAATGTTTCTATGTGTGCAGATGTTAACAACAACAACAACAAGGAAGAACCAACAAAATTTGAAGAGGAATTAAATTTTCTTGAAGCATGGCTTGAAACAACATGTATTTATGAAGTCAACATAGAAGTTGAATCAATGAATGTTGAAGACAATATAGCTGGCGTTCAGATGTTTGACACCGGAAATAGTGAGAGGAAAAATTCTCCTATCATGCTTGTACTTTCTAAAGTGTTATCAATTACCATCAATAAAGATATAAAGAATGACAGCCTACAATGAAGATAGAGGAGGATAAGACTTCAAGCGGTTCATCTTTGGGGAAGAAAATGTAAAAAGGAGGAGAAAATCTACCACTACCTACAAAGCGATGTGTGCAATGACTTGTGAAGAAGTTTGGTTGAGGCAACTTCTCCAAGATTCAGGAGAAGAACATAAAGTTGCAACAGTTATAAGATGTGATAACCAAAGCTCCATCAAACTTGCAAACAATCATGGGTTTCATAAAAACACTAAGCACATTGATACACAGTTCCACCTCGTCAAGGAGAAAGTTCAATCAAAATAAATCCATATTGAATATTGCAATACTTGTGATAATGTTGCCGATATTTTTACTAAGACTCTTTGTAGAATTAAATTTTAAATGTTTAGGGAAACGTTAGGAATATTTTTGAACCCTTTCTCCATTAAGGGGGAGTGTTGAAGATAATGGAGAGACTATATTAGAGAGAGTCGGTTCACTAGAACCTTAGATTAGGAGTTTGTTCCTATTTTGTAGGTATTGATTCTAACTTCCTTATTTGCATGTAACCTATATATTGTTTGATCTCTAATGAGAATGTAGAGCGACTTGTGGACGTAGTCCCTCTTGGTGTAGCTTCTTAGAGTAGAGCTAACCAGTACAACTTTCAATAATTTAATCTGCCATATTTTAACAAACACAATGAAAAACATCTGAAAAGTATTACACAATCTATTTCTAGGGAGTCTTTCGCACATTAGTTGAACTTGATGTCATTATGATGTCTTAAGAATCATGGATATATCTTGGATCTTTGACCAATTTCAAGAAAGGGGAACACGAAAATTCAAACCTAAACCTTGTTTCTCAAGATCAAGTGCAACATATGAGCCCTTGAAGCACTGCCTATGACCCCTCCATGATATAAACCATATCCAAGTAAGATATGTGTGTTTTGACTAGGATAGTTGTAAATAAGGAATGAGTCTCGATGTCTAATGATGGTCAAGAGATGACAAGAAGGGTCTTGTGTTACAAATGAAGCTTCTTTGGTTCAGTTTCCATGAAATACAACTCCAATTGAAAAAAAATTCCTTCACTTGGGGATCATTCAACTATCCTACCAATTGAATTCATAATATTCCTTTTGTAAGACCAATAGGATTTTAGGTTTTGAAAATGAAGTAAAGATAATAAGGGCCTTAGGAATTTAACAATGTTTCTCGGGCTCAAACATAATGAAAGATGTATATGAAAGGTAGCCTTAAGAAATAAACAAAGTTTCTTGGGCTCAAACTCCTGATCTGGATTTATGTAGGAACACAAGAAAATACAAAAATAAACATAAACATAGAGATGGAGTAGAAAATATACTTCATTTCAATAATTTCAAATAACTGAAATAAGTTTACACACAGAATGGAAATGAACTAGCTTGGGTGATGGTATATTATCTATGAGAAGAGATGTGGCAGCTACATGACTCTGAACTATTTTAAAATGTTTCTCAAGGGAATTTTTATTATTGAAAAACATCGGAAAACCATAAACAATGAAAATCCTAACCCTAGGAGATGGAATGCCAAGACTTTATTGGCCCCGTTGGGGTCAATTGAGCAGCCAAATTCCCTGGGTTGTAACTTCATCTTATTAACTTTGTTTTTCTCATAGGATATATTTTTGAAAATATCTCTATGAGTAATACATGATTTTCCATAGGCCCTAATTATGGCTATGGGCCTTCTCCAAACCTCAAAAAAACGCCATCTAGGGGGTCAAAACTTCTCTGGAATTTTAGGACCTGAAAAAATGTTAAAAATAGTAAATGCTGGTATAAGAAAGGAAACTGATAAAACCGACTAGAAGTCTAGGTGGAATAGGTGGGTGGCCACCAATATGCACCTAGATCATTCCTCCCCCCTTACGAAGCAATGGTTGAATTGCATGCAGAGCCTCCTTGAGGTGAGTAATTTTTTCTTGAATCTAGTCCTTGGTGAACCATTTGCCCTGGTGAAGGAGTTGACCTTCTTTTACAACTCAATATAGATGGATCCTCTATTAATAGGTGTTATTGATCTGTGTGCCCATGATCCAATCAGTTGTGTCTTGTTCCATGCAATCGAGGTTTAATTCTATTGGTGTGATTTGTTTTGCAATGTCGGATGTGTCCAACAATGGTGGAAAGTAGGGCCGAAGGTGGTCCACATTGAACACTGGGTATAGAACAAGGAAAGGTGAAATACTAAGCTTGAACGAATTGTCCCCTAAAACATTGGTGATGGTATATGACCCATATCAAAGCAAGCAGAGCTTGCAGCGGGGCCGAGCGAGGCACTCCTTCTGTAAATGTAGGAAAACTTTGTCACCCACCTGGAACCTGTGGCTAGCCCAATGTTGATCATGCCACTACTTCTAATTAGCATTGGCTCTATCGAATATTTCATGGACCTATTGGAACATGTGTTGAATGTGCTCAATGAAATTTTTTACTTTTTCAGCTTCGGACTTGACATGTGCTGAATCATCCGAGTAGCTGCAAATGGTATGGCCACATCAAAGGGACATAGTGGTTGGAATCCAAAGCCCACATGTAAAGGGTTGTGGCCAGTTGAGTTCTGGAGATCCTGCTTATAGCTATGTTAGACATAGGGAAGGATCTCATCCCATGTGCATGGATGCTTTGAGTTGTACATGCACAGAATGTGTATGATCATGTTCTTATCGACCTTTGTTTCATCATCAGTTTGGGGGTGAAGATTTGTGGACTTGTGAGCTTGGTGTTCAACATCGACCAGAAACTTGACCAAAATGTACTGAGGAAAATATTGTCCCACTATGAGATAATGGAATGTGTGATCCCAAAGTGTACCCACACTCGCTCAAACAAAAGGTTAGTAGTGGCTTCTACTGTGATATTCTTCTTTTCAGCCGCCATAATGGCCATCTGAGAGAATTTGTCGACGACCACAAAAAAGCAGTCATTGCCATGCTTGGTAGAAGGAAGGCCCAACACGTAATCTATGGAGATGGGTTCCCACAGTCGATTAAGGGTAGGAAACGAAGTATATAAGCATTGCTTCTTGATGGTCGGTTCGGAAATGGCCAAGGAAGTGCAGAATCTAATGTACTTCCTAGCATCATGTCGAAGGTTTGACCAATAGAAATATGTTTGTAGTACTCCCATTATTTTCTCAACCTCGAAATGTCCAGCGACCCAACTGTAGTGTGCTTCCCAAATCATCTTGGCACGTTGGCTTGAAGGAACATGGAGGAGTCCCAGGTGGGATAATAGTGCATCCTAGAGGTGGAAATCTAGAACTTGCTTACCCCCTAGGAGGGTCTGGTATGTGTTACTGAATTCTGGATCACTATTGTAAACATGTGGCATACCTAAAGTCTCGTGCCCACAAGAGTCAAGCATAGTGGTTTGCCCTACGATCGACAGTCGGATGAGGTAGTCTACAACATTATTAGTGTTGCCCTTCTTGTACTTAATGTTCAAATGGAACTGTTTTAGGTATGTAGACCATTTCTGATGGTGATCATTGTGCAACTTCCCTTGTGTCTGTATGAACTGTAGGGGTCGGTGATATGTTAGGGGTCGGTGATATGTTTGGATGATCGTTTCCTTCCCCAAAATGTAATGCTTCCATTGTTTGTAGGCCTGCATAATGGAATACATCTCTTTGTCATAGGTGGGATACTTTCGAACTGTGTCTGAAAGTGTCTAACTATGATATGCCACTGGATGCCCCTGATGAGTAACTACCTCCCCAATAGCATAGTCAGAGGCATTTTTCTCGATCTCAAATGGTTGTTTCAAGTCTATTAATGTGAGAACCAGTGTAGATTAGAGGTGATGCTTCAACTCTGCGAATGCATTCTGTTGAGATTTGGACCAAAATAAATTTTCTTTCACTCCACCCTTGGTTACTTGATGCAAAGGACAAGTGATATGAGAGAAACCCAGCATGAACCTGAGGTAGAAATTGGTGAACTTGAGATATCATTTGGCAAGACCTAGAAAGTTGTGGAGATCTGTTAGAGTGTTGAGGGATGGCCAATCCCAAATGACCTAGATCTTGGCTGGGTCCACATGCACCCCCCGCTCATCAATAATGTATCCCAGATATTGAACCTAGGTCATGCCAAAAGTGAATTTCTCCAAGTTGACAGACAAATCATGTTTCCATAGTGTTTGGAGGACCCGTTGAATGTGGTGGAGGTGCTCTTCCCAAATTTGGCTGAAGATCGAGATGACATCCAAATACACCACCACGAATGAGTTAGTCAATGGTCTAAAGATGTCTTCCATCAACCTCATGAAGGTTGCGAGAGCATTCATTAACCCAAAAGGCATGACCAACCATTCAAAAAGGCCCTCCTTGGCTTTGAAGGCAAGCTTCCACACATCATAGGGTTCGAATTGTACCTAGTGATACCCGGACTTCAATTCAATCTTGTCGAAATATTTGGCCCCCTTGAGTTGGTCCAGAAGGTCATCAATCTATGGGATCAGATACCTACTCCAGAAAATGATCTTGTTTAATGCTCGATAATCAATATAGAGTCTCCAAGTCTCATACTTCTTCAGCACCAACATGATCGGGTTCCCATAGGGCAATAAACTCGGCTGAATGTGATCTTTCTATAGCAGCTCCTGAATTTTCCTCTTGATTTCATCATTCTCCAAAATATAATGTCGATAGATCGGTCAATTGGGTAGTGGCACACCTGGGGTTAGATCGATAAAGTTCTTAACTTGACAGTACAAAGGCACCACTACAGGTGAGATGAATATGTCCCCATTGATGGCAGTGTGCGTGCAGGCGTTAAGGAGAGCTGCTCAAATTTTGTTTCTATGTTTTCTAGTTCAGGAGGAATTTGTTCCTGATCCTTATTTCCACTCTCGTTCATCAAACTTTATTAAATCTACTTGATTTATTTAATAAAATGACATGCGGAAGCAAAAGTCCCCTTTACCCTTCGAAAACATTATAACTCACTTTTAAACAATGTTTAAAAACCTTCGGAATGGGGTTTTGGATTTCAAAATCTTTAATAAAACTCTGTTGAATAAACTGTCGGGTCCATACCTTTTTAAATCTTCATGCAACCTCCAACGCGAACACCGTCAGATCTCCGATGATTATGATCAAACGGCTATTACGTAAAAATAGCCCCGGTGACTTACCAACCCAAAGTCACGCAAAACTGATGGTATTGTTACCGTGACGTGTCGTTTTTTTATTTGATCGTGTTTGAATAGAAAAAACCACTCACAACCCCAAAAGTGGTGCGAAAACAGTGACTATTTTTCCAAAAACCGTTTGGTTGCAAACTTTCATTTTCGATCGCGTTTGACACAGATTTTTTTGCTGTTTTACAGTTTTAAATACAACTCCTCTTGGAAACTTCATTTTTCATCTGTAACTCAATAAACATAGATCAATTATCAAATATCCAATCTCAAGACAAAGAAAACAAAATGTCTTCAATTTCTTCCGAAATCTTTACACAAAAGTTAATATACTTAAATTCTACACAAAAAACATGAATCCAATGAATTTTCAGAGAGATGAAACGCTCCGGGAAATTTCCAAGCATACAACAGAAAGTTAAATTCTGCAATTTTATTAAAATAGAGGCACAACCCTCTCAATCAAATCTTCTATGGTAAAAATTCGATTTTCTCCTTCTTAGAGGTTACATTTTATAGTGTTTTACATAACAATCAACCTCTTCTTGAGGATCGAATTCTCTTGACTTAGATAGAATCCTAATTACATAATATATTCCCTAAATCTATCAACTGAAGACTAAATATACTGAATCTAATCTAAAATAGTTCAATCTTCCTAGATACTAGTTCAACCCTATCTAGTAAAACTGTAAACTGACAGCTAAAGGTACCAACACCTTTGCTTGTAACTTTTTTTGGATTTTTGGAATAATTAATGAAGCCTTTTTGTCTCTAAGCCTCATGCTCTTGCATCAGACTCCTGAGGACAAAAATCTTCATGGGCTCCTGTCCTTGAGCTCCTCCACAGAACTTCCCAATTTCTGCAGCATGGTTTCTGTCATCCAGGTAGCATCGTCAATTGGTTGATCCCTCCACTTGATCAAATATTGAAAATACTCCTGTCCCCTAGTTTTCTTAAACACTTTCCTATCTAAGATCCTCTCTGGCTGTAATGTCTTTGCTATGGGTAACTATTTTACCCAGTCATTATTTTCTCTGTCTTCGGGTCTGTCATCTATTCCACCATCTTCATATCTGTACAAATCAGCAACATTGAATATTGGTGATATTCCAATATCATATGGTAATTCAATTTCATAAGCATTTGCAGAAAATTTTCTCAATATCCTGCATGGTCCTATATTTTTGAATTTTAATTTTTTATACTCCCTCTTTGGAAATCTTTCTTTCCTCAAGTGTGCTAAAACCAAATCACCAACTTCAAAATTAACTTCTCTTTTCCTCAAATCTGCTTTGTTTTTGTACTTGATGCTACTGTCTTGTAACAACTGCTTTACCTGTTCATGTATTGCTTGAATTTTTGAAGAAAACTCCTCTCCTTCAGCACTTCTCATTTCTACTTTTCCAAAGTTCCTCAATTCAGATACTCCTCTTGGGTGCATTCCATAAACTATATGGAATGGACTCAGTCCTCTGCTTCTGTTAGGTGAATCATTATATGCATACTCTACCTGTGGTAAAATATGATCCCACTATTTAAGATGTTCTCCTGCAAGACTTCTCAAAAGATTACCCAAACTCCTGTTCACTACTTCAGTCTGCCCATCAGTCTGAGGGTGATAAGCTGAGCTAAAACTTAGTTTATTACCAAGCTTCTTCCACGATGTCCTCCAAAAATGACTAGCAAATCTAGTGTCTCTATGAGAGACAATACTTTTAGGTAACCCATGTAATCTGACAATCTCCTTGAAAAACAAATTGGCAACATGAGTAGCTTATAGAGGAGAGGAATAACCTATTTCTCAGTTTTTATTAATAACCCAGAAACAAGTTATTCCTCTCCTCTATAATCTACTTCACCTGTATGGATTCTCTCTTTAAAAACATGAGTAGCATCACTGGTTTTATAACATGGAATAAAATGAGCCATTTTTGAAAATATGTCAACTACAACATAAATTGCATCATTCCCTCTCCGTGTCTTAGGCAATCCTAAAACAAAATCCATACTTACCATATCCCAAGGTCTCTCTGGAATAGATAATGGAATGTACAAACCTGCATTTTGACTTTTCCCTTTTGCATATTGAAAAATTTTACAATTATTCACATACTTTTCCATTTTAGATCTCATCTTTGGCCAAAAATAAAAAATGACTTAGATGCTCATAAGTTTTATCAACGCCAAAATTTCCAGCAAGTCCACCACTATGTTTCTCCCTGATTAAATTTTCTCTCATAGAACAATTTGGTATGCACAACTGATTTCTTTTGAACAATAAACTCTCTTGCGAGAAATAATCTAACCACTGACTTCTGTTGTGTAACCAACTCAAAAAGAGAAGAAAAGAGATATAAACGCCTTAGAAATGAGCCACTTCGAGGGGGCAACCTCCAATACATTACATAAATGAACAATTCTTGGATGATACAAATGAACAAAACCTCCTTCTATATATAGGAGTCCATGGGGCCATAATATAATCCTAGTGGGGCCACAATGTAATCCTGCCGACCTAACAATAATGATTTAAGGGCACAATAATAACAAAATGGGGGTTACAAGGGTACAATAATAACAATAAGGGGGTTACACTAACAACAATAAGGGACTATACTAGTAATATAGGGACCTAACATGCCCTCTCCTTCAAAAAAGTGTTGTCCTCAACGCTTGAGTAGCTCTGGGTGCTTCTGTATAAAATTATCATCCTCCCATGTAGAATCTTCAGTGGGTAAGTTCTTCCACTCGATGAGATACTCTGAAATTGATCGATTCCGTAGTTGTCGAGTTCTTGTTTCCATGACCTCTTCTGGTTCCAATATGATTTTTCCTTCCTCATCAAGTTCTGGCAATATTGTTTGAACTGGAAGATTTTTTCCTATAACCTTCTTTAAGCATGAAACATGGAAAACTGGATGTACTCGCGAAGAAGCAGGAAGCTCCAATTTGTATGCCATAGTACCAATCTTTTGCAACACCTTGTAAGGACCATAGTACTTTCGCGATAATTTATTATCCTTCTTTGCTTGCTTGAGGGACATTTGTTTGTATGGTTGTAGCCGTAAAAATACCCAATCTCCTACATCAAAACTTCTCTCGCCACGATGTTGATCTGCCTGTTGTTTCATTCGATTTTGTGCCAAATTCAGGTTATCCTTTAAGAGTTGGAGAACTTCTTGCTGATGCTCGATGTGATCTTCCACTGCTTGAACCTTCGAATTTTCCTTAAAGATGATGTGATGGATGGTGGATGATATCCATAAAGTGCCATAAATGGGGTCATTTTTGCTGCAGTATGGAAGGAAGTGTTATACCACCATTCAGCAAGAGGTAACCACTTGACCCATTGTGTTTGTTTATCAGATACAAAACAACCAAGATATCCTTCCAAACATTTATTTACTATCTCAGTTTGACCATCAGATTGAGGATGATAAGATGAGCTATGAGCTAATTGAGTACCCAAACAAGAAAATAACCCCGTCCAAAAATTTCCAGTAAAAATGGGATCTCTGTCGCTCACAATAACCCTTGGGCTTCCATGTAGCTTTTGAATTCTATCCATAAATGTAGTAGCAACTGTACTTGCTTTAAATGGATGAGATAATGCAAAAAAGTGTGCATACTTGGTAAGTCTATCAACTACCACCATGATGACATTCTTTCCTTCAGACTTAGGTAAACCTGTGATAAAATCCATTGAAATCTCCTCCCAACGCTGACTTGGAATGGATAAAGGTTGTAGAAGTCCCGGTGTCTTAATTGTCTCCACTTTATTCTGCTGGCAAACCAAACATTCCGCCACAAACTTTTGAATATCAGATTTAAGGCCATCCCAAAAAAATTCTTTCTTCACCCTGTGGTATGTTTTTAAAAATCCTGAGTGTCCTCCTAAAGGAGAAGTGTGCAATTCCAAAAGAATCTTTTGTTTTAGTTGGGAATTCTTACAAAGATATAAGCGATCTTGTACCATAAGGAATCATTTTTCCAACTAAATGTATCAGATGTACTAGGATCTTGCTGCAAATTTTGAATGAGTGTCCATACATCTTTGTCCTTCTTCCATTCATCTCTTGCTTCAGTTATCCAATCTGGCTGGATAATAGAAATGGCACAAAGAAATGCTTCCACCTCTTCATTCTTTCTTGAGAGTGCATCTGCAACAACATTAAGCTTTCCTTTTTTGTAGATTATTTCAAAGTCATAACCCAACATCTTTGTGACCCATTTTTGCTGCTCTTCCGAAGATAGTCTTTGTTCCAAAAAGTGTTTAAGACTATCATGATCAGTTTTTACCTTGAAGTGTCTTCCCATTAGGTAAGTTCTCCATTTCTTTAGTGTATGCAATATTGCTAACATTTCCTTCTCATAAATAGGTTTCTGTAAATACTTTCCTTTGATTGGATGACTTTCAAAAGCAATGGGTCTTCCTTCCTGCATTAAAACTGCACCAATTCCATTTCCTGAGGCATCACATTCCACAATAAAGGTTTTTGTGAAGTCCTGCGTAGCTAAGACCGGTGCTAGGCACATTGCCTCTTTAAGACATTCAAAGGCCTTAGTTGCTTCAGGAGTCCATGAAAATGCATCTTTCTTCAATAATGTTGTTAGAGGTGCTGCTATTCTCCCATAATTCTTAACAAACTTGCGATAATATCCTGTTAACCCAAGAAATCCTCGCAACTGCTTTATTGTCTTGGGGAATTTCCATTCCTTAATGGCTTTAATTTTGTTAGGGTCTACTTTAACACCTCGTGAGATATAGTATGACCCAGATATTCCACCTCTTGTACTCCAAAGAAACATTTGGATGTTTTTGCATATAATTGTTTCTCCTGCAATAGTTTGAGCACCTTGTCAACATGCTCAACATGATCCTTCCAAGACCTGCTGTAGATTAGTATATCATCAAAAAATACTAGCACAAATTTTCTAAGGAAGGGTTTGAAAATGGAATTCATCAACCCTTGAAATGTAGAAGGTGCATTGGTAAGGCCAAAAGGCATGACCAAAAATTCATAATGACCCTCATGAGTTCGAAATGTCGTTTTTGGAATATCTTCAGTCTTCATTCTAATTTGATGATATCCTGAACGAAGATCCAACTTGGTAAAATAAATTGCTCCATGTAATTCATCCAATAATTCATCAATCATAGGAATGGGAAATTTATCTTTAATGGTGAGCTTATTGAGCTCCCTATAATCCGGACCCATTCGCCATGATCCATCCTTCTTGTGTACCAATACTACAGGAGCAGAGAAAGAACTTTGACTAGGTTGAATTATACCTGCCTCTAACATTTCTGCAATCATGCGTTCAATTTCGCTCTTTTGGAAGTAAGGATATCTATAAGGCCGGATGTTTGGAGGAACACCTCCTGGAATCAAATGAATAGCATGATCATGATCACGAATAGGTGGGAGTCCTTTGGGAGTTTCAAACACCTTGGAATGATTGTCCAAGACTTGTTGGAGATCTGCAGAAATAGATGATTTTGATGTTGGAACTTCTAGTGATCATAATTGTGCAATTACGCCTCGCTGTTCTTTCTTTAGAAGCTTTGTCATGACATTAGAGCTTATTATCCTTCCTGGCTTCCCCGCAATACCCCGTAATTCGACTTCCTTTCCTTCTGAAAAAAATTTCAAGAAAAGTTCTTGAAAATTAAAAGCCACCGTCCCCAAAGATTGTAACCATTGTACTCCTAGTACAACATCCGCACCTCCCATAGGAATGACAAGAGTTGGACTAGTCAATACATATTCCCCCATGGTTAGTTTGATATTATGGCATTTTCCAGAGCAATTTATAGTTCCTCCATTTGCAACCATCACTTGACATTCTGGTGCTGGGTATAGGAAACAATTTAATTCCTTGGCTACCTTATAATGAATAAAATTATGGGTGCTACCCGAATCAATCAACACTATTACCCTTTTCTTTTTTATATGTCCTTCTATCTTGAGAGTTTGAGGAGTGGTAATTCCTGCCAGTGCATTACACGATATGGTCGGATTCATTTCTTCCTCTTCTAGGGGTGGTTCCCGGTGTATATCCTCTTCTTGTTCATTTTCTTCTTCTTCTTCACAATCTATGTAAAATAATTTCTTCTCAGCACACTTATGACCTTTAGTGTATTTGCTATCACAACCGTAGCAAAGCCCTTTTGCTCTTTTTTCTTCCAATTGTTGTGGTGTCAACCTTGTAGGTTGTGGAAATCTAGATGTAGCCACACTTCCTTCTTTATAGAATTGAGTAGTAGACTTTCTTGTTGCCATAATTTTACATTCAACTTTTCTTGCCAACCTGAATGCCTTCTCTAATGAATCAGGTTCCAGAACACGAACTTCATGTTGAATGTTATCCTTTAAACTGCCTAAGAAGAGATCAATCCCGTGGTCCTCTGAAATATCAGTTACCCTTATACTCAATTTTTGGAAGTCCTCAATGTGCTGCCCCACTAAACCCTTTTGTTTGAGATTTATCAATTGGGTAAAGAAGGTGTTGCTCTTTGTATCCTCATAATGTGCTATCATTTCCTCCGTAAAAATCGACCAAGTGACAATTTTTTTACGGGAGCAAAGCCATCGATACCATACAAATGTATTTTGTTCTAAATGTAAAGTTGCAATGCGTACCTTTTGTGTGTTTTGCACATTATGGAGATCAAAATATTGCTCCATCCGTAGTATCCATGTTACAGGATCCTTTCCATCAAACTTCCTCATATCCATTTTTGGAATATGGTGGTTCTTCCCACCAACATTCGAGTTTATGAAATCACGATTAACATTTATTTTGTTCTCATCATGAGGTTCTTCTCCTATATTTCCGCCATTAGGAATCATTTCTGGTTTTATGCTTGTCATCAAGCCTTCCATGTATGCTTTTAGATCATTCTTCATGTTTTCCATGTTGTCTTTCATGTCATCCATCTTAGCTTCCATGCCCACGTCCATGCCATCCATCTTAGCTTCCATGCCATTCATCTTAGCTTGCACACCATCCATCTTAGCTTCCATGCCTTTCTTCAAACCATCCATCTTCACTTCCACACCTTTCTTCAAAACTTCCATTTCATTTTTTGCTGCTCTTTACGAGAGTGAAATTTGTTGCACTTGTTCTTGTAATTTTGATAGATCATGTTGCAATTCTTCATCTTCATGAGTCATGGTAGAGCCTTCTGAAGGCTTGATGGGTGTTGAATTATTTTTAGGGGCCATTTTAGAATTCAATATTGATATCTATTCTAAAATATGCCCTTGGAATCAATTCAACTTGATTCTTCAAACAAGACTCATGCAATTTGGGAAAAAAAAATACACACCTTTTACTAGCTTTTAGGAGCTCTATATTGAAATTGAATTATCTCTGTATTTGAAAATCTTCGATATTTGAAATTCAGCTCTGTAGTATATCTCTGAAGCTTCTTTCAAATGCCACAGGTTTGACCTGATTTGGATTCTCCAAGACAAATTTGTGTCCAATCTCCCACAATGACCTAATTCCGGACTGGTTCAGTAGAGCGAACTTGTACGAATTGCCACGTGTTACTGTTTTGTTCTTTGTCTCTGAAATTGATAGCGAAGAAACTTCATTCTGTGTACTTGCGACCACTTTTTACGGCACTTCAATCCAATGCCCAGAGAGAGAGTTATTGAAGTTTTCCCACGATCACCTCTTTGAGATGAAATTCAGGAGCCTGAAAAGCACTACCTTCCACAGATCATATCTCCAAAAATATTGCGAAACAAGCTCTGAAATTTTTTGACGAATTTCCTCAGGATTTCAGCTTCGCACCATATGAATTTCAGACTCTGAAACTTTGTACAAAAAAATTTATAGCGCAATTTCCACGATGACCTGTTTATGAGCCTGAAAAAATACCTAACTTCCACAGATGATATCTCCTCAAATATTGCGAACCAAGATCTGAAATTTTTAGAAAACCTTCCTCAAGATTTCAGCTTCGCACCCTAGAAATTTCAGCTTCTGAAGCTTCGTAGAAAAAAGTTATAGCGAAAATGCCACGATGACCTGTTTGGAGCAGCGAAACCCTAGAATCCCAAAGCTCTGATACCATGTTGTGTAACCAGCTCCAAAGAGAGAAGAAAAGAGATATTCACGCCTTAGAAATGAGCCACTTCGAGGGGGCAACCTCCAATACATTACATGAATGAACAATTCTTGGATGATACAAATGAACAAAACCTCCTTCTATATATAGGAATCCATGGGGCCATAATATAATCCTAGTGGGGCCACAATGTAATCCTAGCCGACCTAACAATAATAATGTAAGGGCACAATAATAACAATAAGGGGGGCTACACTAACATAATAAGGGGCTACACTATTAATATAGGGACTTAACAACTTCTTTCTATCAAAACAGGATTACAACATGCTTCAAATGCTTCTTTGAAATCCAAATCTGTCTTATAGAGTTCTTTAAGAAAATCAAAACCTAACACTTGAATTTGACTTTCTTGAACAAGAATGCTTTTCCTACTCAAGGCATTTGCTACTTTGTTTGCTTGACCACTTATATGCTTCAATAAAAATTTAAAACTTTGAAGATATTCCACCCATTTTGCATGTTTTTGATTCAAGTTAGGTTGTTGCATAATATACTGTAAAGCATGATTATATGAATATAGCACAAATTCTTTAGACATTAAATAATGTCTCCACTTCTTCAATGACTGTACAATTGCATAAAATTCCTTATCATAAGAAGAGTACTTCCTTCTTGTCTCATTCAGATTCTCATTGAAATATGCTATAGGTCTATCTTCTTGACTTAATACAGCTCCAACAGCTTCCCCACTGGCATCACATTTCACTTGAAATGGTTTATTAAAATCAGGAAAAACTAAGACAGGTTTCTCAGTTATCTTTTGTTTCAAGAACTGAAAATTCCTTTCAGCTTCAGCAGTCCACTTGAATGGTTGTTTGTCCTTCTTTATGGTTTCAATGATAGGTGCATTGATCTTACTAAAATTCCTTATGAATTTTCTATAAAAACTAGTAAGACCATGAAAACTTCTTACCTCAAAAATACTTTTAGGTGAAGGCCACTCCACAATTTCCTTTATCTTCTCTGGATCCATTTTTAATCCTTCAGCAGAAACAACAAAACCTAGATATACCAATTCTTCTTTCATGAATGAACATTTCTTTAAATTTACCAGTAACTTCTCTTGATCTAACTTCCTTAAGACATAATTAAGATGTCTCAGGTGTTCTTCTTTTGTTTTGATGTAAATTAATATATCATCCAGATATACTATTGAAAATTTACCAATAAATTCCTTCAATACTTCATTCATAAGCCTCATAAATGTACTAGGTGCATTTGATAAACCAAAAGGCATTACCATCCATTCATACAATCCCTCATTTATTTTAAAGGCTATTTTCCATTCATATCCTTCCCTTATCCTAATTTGATGATACCCACTTTTCAAATTTAGTTTTGAAAAATATCTTGCTCCACTCAAACAATCCATCAAATCTTCAATTCTAGGTAAAGGAAATCTATACCTGATTGTTATCTTGTTAATTGCTCTTGAATCAATGCACATTCTCCAACCTCCATCTTTCTTCGAACTTAATATTGTAGGTACTGCAGAAGGACTCAAACTCTCTGATCAAACCTTTGTCAACAAATTCCTGCACTTTCTTTCTAATTTCTTCATTTTTTGTAGGAGTCATTATGTAAGCTGCTTTGTTTGGAAAATTTGATCCTAGAATCAAATCTATCTGATGGCTGATTCTTCTTACAGGTGGTATTTCATCAAGCAAATCATCCACAATAATATCACAATAGTTCTCCAACATTTCTTGAATTTCAATTGGCAAATCAGAAATTTTAGTAGAAGTTAATACTACCTTAGGTTTGCAAACTAAAGAAAAATTTACCTCATCTTCTTCAATATGCTACAAGTATTCTTTTCCACTCAACAATAAAGCCTTTGGATCAGACTTTTTACTTGATGCATTTTATTCTTCCATAGGTAACAATGTTTGATTCATACCATCTTTGAAAAACTTGTAAGTGTGTCTCTTTCCATCATGTACTATTGCTCTGTCATACTGCCAAGGTCTACCCATCAATATGTGACACACATCCATACGCATCATATCACACATGATTTTATCTTTGTAACTGCCCATTTGCAATTATATTTCACATTGTTCCTTTACTATCAGCTGATGTCCCTTCTTAAGCCATGACACCTTGTAGGGTGTTGGATGTTCCCTTGTCTTCAATTTCAACTTCTCTATCACCTCTGTAGATACCAAGTTATCTGTATTGCCACTATCAATTACCAATTGATATCATTTCCCTTGAACTTTGCACACACTTTTGAACAAAGTCTTTCTTTGTGTTGGCTCAGCAACTTCCTTTTTTTGTTTTAACAAAACTTTTCTAACCACCAAATATTCTCCTTTCTGTGGCATAGTTTCTTTCTCTATTACAAGAAATTTTGTTGCTTCCTGTTCAGTCTGAGCAATAATTGCATTTCTCTGGTTTGTCCCTACATTATCTGGACACTCATAGGCTCTATGTCCTAATTTGTTACATCTATAACATATGACTTCTCTTCCTCTATTTCTGCCTCCTCTTCCTCTATAACGCCTCCTTCTGCCACTTGTATCACCTTATGTGGGTGCATACTGAGGTGAGCTACTGCTAGCTCCATCTCTTGGTGTTGTAGATCTTCCTCTACCACCTTGACTTCCTCTTCCTTGAAAAGTACCTCTTCCTTTGGTAGATTGCTTTCTTATGAGTTTTTCTTTAGCTTTTAAGGCCATCTGGTAAGCCTCTTCTACTGTCTTAGGAGACAATATACATATCTCATCTTGAATCTCCATTCTGAGACCATTTATGTACCTGGCAATCTTCTCTGTTGTATCTTGAATTTTTCCTGCTCTTATGCTCACTTTGTAGAATTATTCTGTGTATTCTTTTATTGTCATTAATCTTTGTCTAGGATTCTGCATTTGTCTAAATAATGAAAGCTGATAATCACTAGGCAAAAACTTACCTCTCAACTTTGCTACCATTCTGTTCCAATTCTTGATTGGCTGCTTACCAACTCTCCTTCTTTCTGCTTGCACTCCATCCCACCAAAGTGTTGCATGTCCTTTCAACCTTGTGATAGAAAAATTAACTCTCTTTTCTTCACCCATCCCTTCATAATCAAAGAATTTATTCATCTCATTGATCTAGTCTATCAACTCTTCTGGATTCAATCCTCCTACAAAAGTTGATACTTCAAGTCTAGGCTTGGATGTAGATCCTAAAACTGATTTAAAGAATCTCATCTTAGGAGTAAGCTCATCATTTCCTCCTTCTTCTTCTTCAGCTTCAGGTTCACTGACATCTTCAGGATCTCTCTGTTGTCCTACTTCCATTGCTTCCAATCTAGCTTGAATCTGCTGCATAGTCTCTAGTACTTCAGCATTTGCAACTAGTCTACCTCTTCTTCTACCAACACCACCTCCTCTTCCAATTCTGACAGCCATGTTGGATTTCTTTTTCTGACTTTTGGAAGCTTGTTCAGTGTCTGGAAAATTCTATAAAGACTGCTCTGATACCACAAATGATGGTAGTGTGGGTGTAGGCATTAAGGAGAGCTGCTCAAATTTTGTTACTATGTTTTCTAGTTCAGGAGGAATTTGTCCCTGATCCTTATTTTCACTCTCATTCATCAAATTTTATTAAATCTACTTGATTTATTTAATAAAATGACATGCGGAAGAAAAAGTCCCCTTTACCCTTCGGAAACATTATAACTCACTTTTAAACAATGTTTAAAAACCTTCGGAATGGGGTTTTGGATTTCAAAATCTTTAATAAAACTATGTTGAATAAACTTTCGGGTCCATACCTTTATAAAACTCTGTGCAACTTCCGATGCGAACACCGTCAGATCTCCAATGACTATGATCGAACGACTATCGCGTAAAAATAGCCCTGGTGACTTATCAACCCAAAGTCATGCAAAACTGGTGGTATTGTTACCGTGACGTGTCACTTTTTTATTTGATCACATTCAAATAGACAAAACCACTCGCAACCCCAAAAGTGGTGCGAAAATAGTGATTGGTTTTCCAAAAATCGCTTGGTTGCAAACTTTCATTTCCGATCGCGTTTGACACAGATTTTTTTGCTGTTTTACAGTTTTAACTTCAACTCTTCTTGGAAACCTCCTTTTCCATCCGTAACTCAATAAACACAAATCAATTATCGAATATCCAATCTCAAGCCAAAGAAACCAAAATTTCTTCAATTTATTCCGAAATATTTACACAGAAGTTAATATACTTAAATTCTACACAAAAAACATGAATCCAATGAATTTTCAGAGAGATGAAACCCTCCGGGAATTTACCAAGCATACAACAGAAAGTTAGATTCTGCAATTTTATTAAAACAGAGGCAAAACCCTCTCAATCAAATCTTATATGGTCAAAATTCGATTTTCTCCTTCTCAGAGGTTACATTTTATAGTGTTTTACATAATCGTTGACCTCTTCTTGAGGATCGAATTCTCTTAACTTAGATAGAATCATAATTACATAATATCTTCCCTAAATCTATCAACTGAAGACTAAATATACTGAATCTAATCTAAAACAGTTCAATCTTCCTAGATACTAGTTCAACCCTATCTCGTAAAACTGTAAACTGACAGCTAAAGGTACTAACAACTTTGCTTGTAATTTTTTTGGGATTTTTGGAATAATTAATGAAGCCTTTTTATCTCTAAGCCTCATGCTCCTACATCACCCGTACTCCTCCACAACCTTGTCCATCTGTTGTTGTCGTGCGGAGGAGCCTTGTCTAGAGTTCGTGGCCACATTCTTCTTCTTTCCCTGAGGTCATATCATAAGGAATACAAATTTCCCAGTTAGGTAAATGAGATTAATGCATTGCTTCGTAGTGATTACAGAGATGGCGGTAGGAAGTGCTACCTCGAGTAGCCTGTACAACTTATTACCCAAAGTAACAATAACAACGTGAGGCTAGGAATCATACACAACATGTCTCTTCCACAAGTATGGTTGGCCTAATAATACATCACAAAATTCAAGAGGAGAAACATCACATAATACCTCATCTTTGAAGGACTTGATGTTGTAGGGAAGGTGGCACTGCTCACTGACGTGAAGATCCCGTCCTTGGTGAAGCCACCTGATGGTGTATGGTTGTGGATATCCTGTGATCGGCAAACCCAGATACTTCATAACCTCTTCTTCAATGAGTTTCTTTTGGCTCCCACTGTTATAATGAACTGCAGCAGGGAACCCTTCACCCACATCTGGGAATGGAAGAGGCCCTCCCCCTCCTCTGGATATTCAAGTTCTTCCTTCAGGATCTTGGTGGTGGAAACAGTGGCATTCAGCCTCGTGTCGATAATATGATTCCCTTTATCATTCCCCTTGTCGGGTTCTGACTCATAGTCGTAACATGCATGTGATTCATAAGGATTAAGCTCAACCACCAGTGACTGCTTGGACTGACACTCACTTTTGTTGTGAGTGGATCTCTTATGGAACTCACAACACTTTCCCGTGTCCTTCTTTGGTGTGCTGGTGTTTTTCTTCGTTTGAGGATTTGAAGGGCTATCCTAGGACACACCGCCTTTGCTTCGTCCTTTGTTATTTGTTTTGGGGTCACCTTTCACATGCTTCTGATTCACCGATCCAAGGTCTCAATTCTTGTGTTTGAATTTCTTCTCAACCTTTGAAGCATACCGGTATGTTGCACCAAGCAATGAGATGTCAAGGAACTTCATTTCCTCTTGGATGTATTTGTGTAGACAAGTGTGGTACTTAAGCACCAAATGTTTCTCTGAATCTTTGATACCCAACTTTATGCACATGGTATGAAACAGATACATGAGATCATGCACATCTTGATCCCTTTTTTGTCACATCGTAGTCCATTGTATCTACTTCTCCTCATAGCTCCTCACGGGGTAGTAATATTCCCCATAGGATAGTATTGTTCCTTGATGGCATCTCAGAAATAATTGTAGGTGGGTGCAACCAAGAACAGGGAGGATTCCCCCTCATCGTTTTTCTCAGAGTAGTTTTCCCACTAGTCCTTGACATGGGGGGGCATCTTTGAGGAGTGAAAAAGTAATATTTTCCCCACTAGAAAAGTCATGAACTGGAAAATATACTTCCAATAAATTCAGCCATATATATACGATGTCTGCATCTATTTAGCCCTCAAATATGGGAATTTTGATGTTAATTTGTACCTTAAAAGGAGTGGCACCTCGAGAGTGGTTTTTGGATGAAGATGCGCCGTTGGTGGGTAGTCGTCGAAGGATCAAGGAAACGTTATCCATCATCATGTTCCTTTGTTTCTCAAGGGCCTCCTCGATTAATATTTTTATAGGATCTCATGCTCCCTCTTCTTTCTTTTCTACCTCCATGGGAGGTCACCGGGGTTTGCGAGGCTCATCTTGCAAAGGTTCAACCAGATCGATCCCTCACTCCTTATACCCCAATCTCGTTGGGGACATGCAAAGAAATATTGAGAAAGAGCAGACCGCTCTGATACCATTGATACGGATTTATGCAGGAACACAATAAGGTACATAATAAACATAAACATAGATATGCATTAGAAAATATAGTTCATTTCAAGAATGTAAAATAACTTAAATAAGCTTACAAACAAAATGGAAATGAGCTAGCTCGGACAATGGTAGCTTATATCTAGGAAGGATATAAATCTATAAGTACTATAGGATTTGTCACATACCCTTTCCTATGATCTTAGGCCTACTACAGAACTCAAAAAACACCATTCAGGGGATCAAAACTGCTCTAGAAGTGTAGGACCCAAAAAACGGCTAAAAATAGTAAATGTTGCTTAAAGCAAGGAAATTGATGAAATTGGCTAGAGGTCTATGTGGAATAGGTGGGTGGCCACAAATATCCACATGGATCAACTCCGTATGATATGTGGAAGGCCTTAAAAAATCTATTTCATGATAGCAATAACCAGAGGAAGTTGGCGTAGAAAGACAAGCTCAGAAAGATCAAGATGTAGGAGGGTGAGATAATACCAAAATACTTGACGAAGTTCACTCAATGTTGATATGAGCTTGGAAGTTTTGGTGTTACCATTCTTGAGGATGATCTTACAATCCTATAAATTTTAGGCCTTCCCAAGAGATGGCATAGCTACCAGGACTCAGTAAATGGGAGGGAGAAGTTACCAGAGTGGGAGTGATTATGGTCTGACTTCATACAAGAAGATATAAGGTGTAACACCAGAGACGAGACCTCTTCCAAAGAAAAAGAATAATATTTTTCATTAGTAGGAAAAGGAAATAAATCCGTGTTATCACTCAGAAAAAATCAAACATCATTTGACAAAGTCCTAGAGGTTCATGTGTCAAAAGTAGATTCATAGAATTTATTTTTCATTACATGGTTAAGGAAAATTTTAATTTGTTCTTATTATCTTATCCTAAAGCCCAAAACTCACCCTCATTCAAATACTTTCATGTCACATCAGTCATGATTTTCTGAAATTTTTCATTTTTCAATTTTATAGCACCGAAAAAGTCATTTTAGCCAAGAAGCCCTACTTTCGTAGCGAAATACACAGAGAAAACACACTTTTCGCTATGAAACTGCTAATACTTTCATAGCGAAACTGCCCAGAAATACACTAGCATGCTACAAAAGTAAGGATTCATGTCTGTCTTGTCAAAAAGGTTGTTAGGTGTCAGTAAATGATTGAAATGGATAGGGTAGATGCCATTCGAGTTAGTTAGGGTAAAGATAAAGGTACAATGGTCATGGCTAAATTCATCATCACCATTTTAAGCATGTATGAGTCATCATTATGCTATGAGTTGTCATCGAACTTCAAAATCTTTCCAAATTGAGTCATTTGTCATTCTCCATTCCCTCTTTGTGTGTTATTGAGATTTGGAGAGATATTTCACTGAGCCCAAGCTCTGGCTGGTATTTTTAAAGTTTTGCAGGTATCAATAATCAAGCGAAGCAGAGAATACATTAAAGAACCATGGCTGCAAAGAGGAAGACCAGTAAAGGTGGCCACTGTCTTAGATATGAGCCATCATACATGAACCTAATAAATGAAGACCCAACAGCTGTAAAAGTTTTCAGAAGAATAGGGTGTTTGCAATTTTGTCAAAGATTGCAAGGATGCCATGTACAGGTTTCTAAATAATTTTCCCTAAATTTCAATGGAACAACTACAAAAGTGGGAATGTTGAACCTCACCATAACACCAGAGACCATCGTAGTAGCAATCGGGATTCCAAGGGGACAAGAAAGATGGTTCAAATGTTTCAAATTCAACATGGAGGAATGTAAAGAATTGATCAAGATAGAAAATAGTGAGGTTGACCTTACAAATGCCATTCCAAGGAGTCACATGAAAGATAATTTCTGAAAACTACTACTTATCATTCAGAAATATTTCACTTGTGAAGGGAGATATCATAAAGTCTATTCTTACCGCTTCAAGCTTATTCTACATTTTTTTGGTAAGATATCTCTTGATCTACCTTTTTATTTACATAGAAGCTTAGAAAATATGGCAGATAAAGTTCAAGCTAAATTTGAGGGAAGTGAAACCTCACTTTTTCATCATGGTTTAATAAAATTGCTAGTTTTAGATGAGTTAAAAAGACTAGATAGAGACTGGTCTTCTTTTCTATTTGTTATTGGTTTTGAAATGGATACCATTACCCCTAAAATAATGCCTAAATCTATAGGTATACCATCACCTTTAGTGGCAAAACAATCACCTTTAGTGGCAGAACAAAGTGAACCAGTAGGGGAAAAGCAAAGAGAACTAGTAATGATGGAAATAGAGCAGTTGCAGAAATTTGATACACCTAATGTTTCACCTTCAAAACAAAAGTCAACAATGAAAAAACCTGCAAAACAAGATCCAACTGCGAGTAAAAAAGGCAACAAAAGGATTACAAGGAGCCAAACAGTGACTAAAGGAAATTTAGAAGACATATTACATGCTATTGATATTGAAGAGAATCCTATAGTCCAGGATGAGGATATAGATGAGGGTGGAAAGAAGCTCGACAAAAGCTAAATCAGTAAAGAAGTTAAGGTTTGAAGGTGAGGATGTAGGTTTTATTTTTCAAGCTAGGAAGCCCATAACAAGACATGCTAGAAACCTCTTAGAAAGTAGTAAATAAGTTCATCGAGCCACTGACACTATCTAGCCACCACAAAGCATTATTGAGCTTTCATCTCCCACAGAAGAAGATCCAGTCATCAAGAAAAGGAAAGGAAAGCAGAAAATTATTGCAAAAAAAGAGATTGAGGTCTTAGGGGTAAAATTGAAGTTAGCAAATCATGAAATAGCAGTCATGAAGAAGGAGGCAAGGAAACATAATGCTCATAAGGTGCAGTTTGAGAAGATGAAAGAGGTTTGAGAAGAAAAGGTTGATGGTGTATCAAAGACTCTAGAAAACACACAATAATTAATTAAATCGACTATGTGATTAAGGAAAGAAGTGAAGAATTTTAGAAGAGTGAACCTGCACTTGAAATCTAGTAACAAAAAGTTGAAGAAGCAAGTTAAAGATCTCCAAGGGTAGTTAGAATTGATCCATGAGGAGCTTGAGAAGAAGGGTCTAAAGATGATTGTAGTTGAGGAACCCATAGCTCAACTCATCATTAATGAAGAAGAAACACCTCAAGACTCTTAAAATGAGTTGGTTTATGTTTTGAGAGGTTAAAAGAATTTTTAAAACCAAGTTTATACAGCTGGAAGGTATATTTTTTAAACAAGGAAAAATTTGGAATTTACACAGCTTTCCACAATTTAGTAGCATTTCTTAGGCTTGAAGCCAGGAAAATGCTACGAAAACACCTGTAGCTGTATTTTTTCTTCTAAAACCACTTTTGGTAGCTTTCAAGGAGAGGAAATGATAGTGAGGATGTGTCAGGTCATGATGAACACAATGCAAGAGCAAAGAATCAAAAATTTTGATTGCAAAGGTCATTTTTCACGCTACGAAACTGCCATTCTTTCATAGCGAGCTGTTTGAAGGTTTCTGAGCATGTTTAAGGGAAATTTTGGGTAGATGGACATATTCAACAGGTTAAGGGACCTTACTAGTAATCATCCATGACTTGAAGATCATGAAAGGGAGACAACTTCTCAATTGAAGACTTCCTTGAAGATAGACACCTATTCTCCTAAAAAATAGGGTTTGTTTCCATATGTGGATGAGGGTAATTAAGATGTCAAGTAGTGTTGAGTTCTATCAAAGCCTATTCGAACATGTGAAGTATTAGTTGTTAGATGTGTAACTGTTTAAAGAGATAAGGTAGCTGATGTAATTAGTAGCAGTTTCAGTCCTATTAGGAAAATGACTATTTTATAATGTAGCTGTCATTTTCTCATTAAAGCACATGTTTTCGTGTTATGAAAGGTGTCATAGGAAGACTTCAATGAATCTAGCTAAGAGGTAGATCATCTCTGACATAACAAGGTCTATTAAAGGGAGGATATTCGAAATTGTAAAAGGGTTGGAGATTTTTTCACTATTGCAGCTTTATGTAATTTGACTGATATCAGTAATCAAGAGTAATTTTTCTTGATAGACTTGAGATTCTCATGGAGTTTTTAGTATTTCTCTAATCTATATTTTATGTGTACTAATTACAGTGAATTTCATATTTATTACTCAAAATTATTATGTGTATGCTTTAACTTCCTTTATTGATGAAATGGCTGTGTTGCTCTATGTTTCATGTGTGATTTACCTTTGCTAAAAACTCTTACATGCCTCAGCCTCCATGTCAAGAGACCTTATCATTGAACATACTAATTTGTTGACTCCATAAGCCCAACGGTTGCAGACCTGTACTCTTTTCAACCTACACACATCACAATCAAGTTATTTTCCAAATAGAGTTAGCCATCTAGTTTCATATTTATCAAATATCATTAACCCCTTTGAGAGAGCCCTCTCATACTGAAGAGGCTAAGCTTCAGTCACAAGTTGGTTTGAAACATTTACATAATTTTTTTTGATTAACAGCCAATCAAGTGAAATTTTGTGATAACACAAGGGGGAAAATTCCCAACATGATGAGGGCAAGAGAGACTTGTCCAACGTCTAATGTGTTCATTGCCATGAGTACAGGCACTATGCCATGAAATGTCCACATAAGGAAAGCAAGAAGGAGCCTGTAGTAGCAGCAACAAGTGAAGCTCTAGCTTCATAGTTCGAGCTTGATTTTACTCTCATTGCATGCATGGCTAGGAAAGTAATGGGATTCATGTGGTATCCCAACAATGGTGCCTTGTTCCATATGACATGGAATAGAGATCTCTTCATTGACTTGGAGGAGAAAGACTTTAACCAGAACATTGAGTTTGGAGATGATGGGAGGTATCTCACGATCGATATATATATAGTTACTTTTCAGAGGGAGTATGGCTCTCCTCTAAGACTTGCAGATGTTTTTTTTGTTCCAGGACAAAAGAATAATATTGTTTCTGTAGTGGTATTGGAAGATTGTGGTTATGATATGATATTTATAAAAGGAAATGTTTTCCTTAGACAAATCACCACATGACAGGTGAAATAGATCAGTGTGAGAGTCAAGAACCTGTATGTTCTCGAGGTTGAAGATACATGCAAATATTTGAGGAGAAAAGAAAAGGATAAAGACTTGGTTTTTGAGAGGGAGCATGAATTACCTCTCAATATGTATCCTCAAAAGCAGCCTCATAAAGTTGTGAAGCAGCCATAATTAGAGAAGCAGAGAGGAGACTGAGTGGAGTCATTCGCTTAAGCATAGGCCTCTAGTAGGGGGCTATTTCGAGCCAAGTGGGCATAGGGAGCACATGCAGCCATACCTCTAGGTGAGAGGTGGGGAGATATGAAGAAATATTTTGAAATGTGCATAAATTTGGGCTGGGTCCATTGAGATATCTTGACTCATGGATCAGTACCTCTCCATGGGGGGGTTAATAGTAAAAAATAGTAGGATGGATCAGTAGTGGATGATGTAGTCAAATATCACAGTGACAGATGCAGATATTAGCAACAGTCATATACTGGAGCGCAAAATCGAGTTGGAAATAGTGCAGATGGCACAAATGCAGAGTCAACAACAACATCAAGTTTTTAGTTGAGAGTGTAGTAGCTAGTGTTTGTGCTCAACTTAGTGTTCCTAAATTGATTTCATTAATTGTCAACCAGGGTTGGTAAACTGCTGAAGTGAAGTGCACCATATGTGCCTAAGTAACCTCTTCCTACTTCGTTGTGTTTAGTGTTTTCTGATGTTTTTGGTTTTATGGTTTTATGTTTGAAAAGGGAAGGAACTAAATGCTGGTGGCAAGAAGCTATTGGCCTAAACAATTGATGACAAATGACAAATGAAAATACTAAAACAGAACAAGGCCTAACTATGGCTAGCAGACAACAAATACAAAGCTTGATAATGACTTCAAGGAAATAAATCACAACATGAGCTTAAACTTGTCCAATTCATTCATTAAAGATGTTTTGTAAGAGCTTGAGAAATGGTCAAGTTAAGTGTAAATTAAGTTCTCCTAACTAAACAATCAAACACTCAACTTACAATGTTACAACATCTCATCCATGATTAAAAGTCTATTGGAATATATTTGGAAAAGAACATTTGTAGCATAGTAAGACTTCTACTCTAAACTAGCTCCTAATTCTTTTCTGCAACTCAATCTAGCACCACTAGTCCTCACTCAAAATTTATAGATTTATTTTTTAAAATAGTCTTTGAGAAAAGGGCTGTTTTGTGAGATTGTAAAAAGGTTGCAAAATACTCAAGGTCTTAGACTGTTATTGATAGTTCCTTTCCATATGACGATGTTTAAATAGGAATTTAGAACAAGAATATTTTGCAAATGATGAAGACTGTAGTATCTAAAATTAACAACTAATACAATTTAAAATGCAATAGATAACAACTAAACTAAAATACTAATACAGTGAGCTAAGACTACACTAGGCTGCTACTAGTCTACAGTGAACAGTGTTAAACTAAAAGCCATTATCAAACTTGAAATGAAAGGACAGAGCATGAACTAAATGCAATTTGCCTCTGGAGTACTCTAACTAATTTATCATGCAACTAACTATGGGATTCTACAACCTATTTCGTTCATCATGAATGGTATTTTGGAAGAGCTTGTAGAACAATCCTGGCTGTACAATTCAATGCAATTGAATACAAACATAAAAACTGAAAGCAAGTACAATTAAAAACTAAGACATCACAACTATTTCCTACTCATTGTCATGATGTTTTGGAAGATTTTGTAAGAGTAAGACCAGCTGTGACACTTAGTGTAAACAAGCTAAAATTCGAAAGGAAATGCAACTAAAATCTATAATACCACAGTTATGACTTATTCATTGTAATGATATTTTGGAAGAGTTTAATGAGAACAAGACTAGCTGTAAACGTAAAACTAACTTCTAAAATACTACAATTGCAACTCATTCATCATTAATGATATTTTGGAAGATTACATAAGAACGAGATTCAACTGTAGCATGCAATACAAATGAACATAAAAAACGCAGAGTTCAGAAAATTAACTAAGCTAAGAATGAAATGAGAATTACTTATCTAAATCGTATAAACAAGGCTGCTTAGGTGGCAGGGGGCCTCTACCACCAGAGTAGCACGAAATATGTAACTCCTCAACGTTGCTTCAATTCATGCATCAAATCTGAACTGCTTTTATTAAAGGAAAACGTTCAGAAAAACAGAGTAACACAGTCTTGGAGAACTAAAAACAAAACATCCACTAGATAGCGTCTCTCGGTTTCCCGAGTGATTCTTATAATGAAATTACATAACTACCCTTTGAGAAAAACAAGGATAAATGTATTTTCTACTTCTAATCAAATTAGAACTCTTATTGACAGCCTCGGACTTCATTGCGGACACCTGTAGAATCCGTGTTTTAATAGGAGACTGCTTCTTAGTTTGGGTGTCCCACGTGCATAACCACTTAGATATTTTTGCTCAGACTTTGTGGAGAGCAACGAATGATGAGGATGAAGTCTGGAATTCACCCATATGTGCCTTTCTTTGAGACGACACCTGTAACCCACTTAAACTCTAAAACGGCTGTGGAATGCGTGATCAGCTACAAAACGCGTGATCAACTACGGAACGCTTGTATTCTGTAGCTATTTTGCAGAAAATTGTTAAAACAACAAAAATCATGAAAATACAATATGTTAATCAATTTCATGTAACCTTTAAGCAATCCTAATCATTCTTCATTGATTTTAGGCTTATGAAGTGATAAAATAATGATGAAATGAAGTGAAGGTTTGTAAAAGAGAAGGCAATTCTAGGGCTCAACACACCCCCACTGCAAGACTATTGCATGTCCTCATGCAATTTCATCAAAACTTATTCCATGTGCTCTGTAACCTCTGTTAAAACATCCAACTTTATCTTTCTGCTTCTTTTGGCCCTAATCTATTTTCTAATCTCTGTTAACTTTTCAGAAATTAGTTCTTCATCTTCCTCTTGTAGTGGAGTGTCAACTAGGCTGATTGCCGCAGTCTAATGCTTTATTTTGAAACTATATCTTTGTGTCCGAAGATGGATTAGTTTGATTAGTTTAGTAATGATGTTTCATGCTTCACCCTCAGAATTACCTTTCTGCACTTAGAGATGGATTGGCTGCAAAGTGTAATGGAGGTGAATGGATGGAGGTAATTAAGCTATAAGGGAAAATGAAGTGGCTATGGATCTGATGGAGAATTTATGATGAACTTGTGGTGAAATATGGAATGTTGGATAAGGGATATGGCCAAGATATGTTAATCAATTCGAATGATAGGTTGTTTAGGAAACATATGATTATACACATTGTATCTATTTCATGTTTTAAATTTTTGCTATTAAAATAATTTTCACAATTTACCTCAGAATTTTGACCTTGTTAATTGTTGTGCTTGATGTTGTTCCTTTGGTCCTCTTTTAGCATATTGGTCTTCAAAACAGAATCCTTCAATTTCCTGTAATCATCATCTCTTTGTAGGTTGTACAATTGTGTCAGAACTGCTGAATAAGATGTGGTTGCAACATGCAATCTGTAAAAAGAAATGAAGTATGACTATGGAAGATGGATGTGAAATGTAATGGAGTGAAAGTGGAAGAGGACTTGTGAAATGAAATGAAAATGACGTGAGATGGAGTGAAAGTGGAGTGAGATGGAGTGGAATTGTAGAATGAAATGAATTTTGCAATTTCTCTCAAATGGTACATCAGAATTCCCTAAAATTTTATGAGGTTGTTACCAATATCATTATGCATCTTCTGACGAAAAATCTCTGCCATTGGTTGCACGGATCTCCCGAAAAATGAGAAATGGTTGTAGGTGAAAGTGGCCAAATTCTTGAAAAATACACACTGAAATTTTTTGAAATTTTTTGTGTTTATTCACCCTACCTCAATGCATTTACCATAAAAATTTTAGGACCAACGGATGCATGGTTTGAAAGTTATGATAAAATCAATTTTTGCCTTGTTTCACCCTTCATTCTGCCCATTGTTGCAACAAAAAAGTATGCCACGAACTCATTTTAAGGCCGAATTGAGTGATTCAAAAGGGAAACTGTGTATTTTTACCTTCTCTACTGCCACATGCTTTCAGAATTTCATTTTGATGAAGAAAAGGTGATGCTGTGAAAAAATACTCAAATATGTCATAATCTATCCATAATGCTGAAAAATGAGAATCTCCTGAAAAACCCTTCTGAAATGCCCTTAAAAATTGTGTTTTTTCAAATTCTGTTCGCGCTTTACTCAATTTATCATATTCTGAGAAAACCCAGAAGCTCAGAATTTTTTTATTTCTGCTCCAATCTCTTGCAATATTTGCTCCAAAACTGCCTCTGGAAAAAGTTGCAAAAAACAAAAACAGGCTGCTACAACAATAGCTGCAGAAACTGCCACTTTCTGTAGCTGTTATTGAATTGAAAAAAAGATGAACATGCTGCTACAAGAAACTAATAAAATGTACTACTGCAAGTTGTTGTTGATTCCATAAAACCATTAGTCTTCATCAAAGCCAACATTCATGGTACAATTCTTACCATGCCAATAAATGTGTCGAAGTCGAGCATGGGAAGAAATCATTGGATTACCAATCAATAATTAAAATCGTTAACCAATGCGAGACAACTCACCGATAATGTAAATGAGTGTCAATGTACCTTAGTGCATCTTGACAGGGACGAATGAATGTGTCGAAGTCGAGTCGCTTGCAAAATTTGACAATCAAGAGACATTGTTGTATTCCCATTGTTATCAACGAGGAGGCTCTCCATTGATGAATGCAAGCTCCAAGGCAGTTCAAATAATCTCTAATCTTGATCCCAAATAAAGTGTTGAGGTCGATGGGACAAGATCTGTTGGAAGGTGGACCTTAAGGAATTCCACATCATCCAACTCGAGCATAGAACCAAGAATGATTTGAAGAACCATGAAAGATTGAAACCATCATGAAATTGCAGAACTTTATTGTGAACTTTGCTCGCCCGTTGCCTGTTTTTCAAGCAAATCTCATGTCCAATTGTGCCAGCAAGCTGGTTTTCACAATAGGACTTATTTTTTCTTTTTTTTCTTTTTTTTTTCTCTTTTTTTTTTTTTTTATGTCCTACTCTACTTGAAAAAGAAAATCTTTTTCAAGTATATGATTACTTCCAGTGGAACCATGTTTGTAACAAGATGATAGATAAACTCATATGCAGGTTTGAAAGACACTCTTTGATATGTACCTGTATATGAGATGCCAACTGTCTTGATTTAGATGATGTTAAAAGATATTGAATAATTGAGCATTGGAATCCAATGACTGAATTGAACCAAGATTCAATGTAATCTTGTCTTCCTTGTCTTTCCTCTATCATGAAATGCAAGTCTTCGGAGATGTGATCTTCATTCATAGAATCTGGTGATAGGCATGCATGAGAATTTTCAATCTCTGGTTCCAATATCTTCTCTTTATCAATAGACATCCATGATTCTTGGACCTCATCTGAGTCTTCTTCTTCTTCTAGTTGTTGTTCTTCAATGACATCTGGTGAATCATTTTGCAATACCTCAAAATTGTAAGTTGATTGAGGTGTTTTATTGTTGGCGATATGAAATGGTTGTGGAGGTAGTGAAGTGGGAATGAATTTTTGGGGTGCTTGTGTGGATGATAATGGGAAAGGTTGAATTGAGGTCAAATGAGGGTGATTTTGATGTTGTGGTGGAGGCGAATGGTATGAATAACATTGATGATGGTATTGGGGATAGAGAGGGAAAGATTGAGGATATGGTGGATTTCCTTTATAGGGCCTTTGCCAACTTTTTTGCCAAGATTGGTTTTGAGGTTGGGATTGAGATGGCCAAGGTTTCCAAGGTTGGTTTTGAAGTTGGGATTGAGATGCCCAAGGTTGCCAAGGCAAGGGTGTTTTGCAATTACCTTGAAATTGTGGTGCATAACCTTGATACTGTGCATAAGGATATTGCATCATATTGGGTTGATGAGGCTGCCATAGTCCTCTTGGAGCTACATAACAAAGTTGCTCTTGTGCTTGATTTGCTCCATTATCCTTCTGGTAAATTGCCTTCAACCTTGGTAATGATGGGAAATCTTCAGTAGTATGTGATCCTACACAAATTTTACACATTTTAATGTTATCAAGTGGACATTCATGCAAAGCATGTTTCTTTCTACATTTAGGGCAAAATATAAATGAAGCAACTTTTTGCCTATTTTGCATTCTTAGCATGTCAGTTTGTTCATTTAAATTACCAAGAATGTTTAGAAAATTGTTAGGTTTAGTTTGACTTACCAATCTTGATGTTGACTTACTTACTCTTGCCATAAATGGATCTTGAGGGGATCTTACACACTTTGCTTTTCCTCTTGATATGTTCTTGCATAGTTCACAAATTTCTTGAAATGACAATTGATAGACATCTCCTTTTCCCACAATATTAAGAAGATCAATCCATTCATCCTTTATAGAATTTAGTAGGAGAGTTTTTAATGCATTTGATCCTAAATTATGCAATTTAGATCTTTTGATATTATAAGTAAATCTCTCCACTAAATCTTCTAGGCTTTCATCCTCTTTTTGGTTCATCTTAAAGACTTCATTTCTAAGGTCATGGTGCATGCAATAGCCTTTATATTTTTCCAAAAATACTCTTTTCATATCATCCCATGTCCTTATAGAATTTGTTCCTAAAGTCATGAACCATCTAAGAGCTCTATCCTTCAATGTTGCTGGAAACAAATTCAATTTTTTCATGTGCAATGAGTAGCCATAAGATCTACAAATTATTTCAAATTCAAAAAGAAAGGTTTCTGGGTCTTCTGATCTCATACCTTTGAAGTTAGGAAGCACAGATGGATGGATGTTCTTCATTTGAATGTTGATATCAGTTTCTTGAATGGGAAATCCATAAGGATCTTCCTCATTGTCATCATCTCCATCCATTTCTTCAACCTGCTTTTTCACCTCTTCTTCTACCTGCAAAAATATGAATTCATGATGTGGATGTGTGGCTCTTACTGCACCACATGATAAAGTGGGTGTGGTAGGTGATTGAAGTTTTTGTTTTTTTTTTTGTTTTTAGTTTTTTTTTGGATGTAAGAAATAAGGTTACCTAGTTACACTTCCCCGGCAACGGCGCCAAAATGTTTGTGCTCAACTTAGTGTTCCTAAATTGAGTTCATTAATTGTCAACCAGGGTTGGTAAACTACTGAAGTGAAGTGCACCATATGTTCCTAAGTAACCTCTTCCTACTTCGTTGTGTTTAGTGTTTTCTGATGTTTTTGGTTTTATGATTTTATGTTTGAAAAGGGAAGAAACTAAATGCTAGTGGCAAGAAGCTATTGGCCTAAGCTATGGATGACAAATGACAAATGCAAATACTAAAACAAAACAAGGCCTAACTATGGCTAGAAAACAACAAATACAAAGCTTGATAATGACTTCTAGGAAATAAATCACAACATGAGCTTAAACTTGTCCAATTCATTCATTAAAGATGTTTTGGAAGAGCTTGAGAAATGGCCAAGTTAAGTGTAAATGAAGTTCTCCTAACTAAACAATCAAACACTCAACTTACAATGTTACAACATCTCATCCATGATTAAAAGTCTATTGGAATATATTTGGAAAAGAACATTTGTAGCATAGTAAGACTTCTACTCTAAACTAGCTCCTAATTCTGTTCTGCAACTCAATATAGCACCACTAGTCCTCACTCAAAATTTATAGATTTCTTTTTTAAAATAGTCTTTGAGAAAAGGGCTATTTTGTGAGATTGTAAAAATGTTGCAAAATACTCAAGGTCTTAGATTGTTATTGATAGTTCCTGTCCATATGATGATGTTTAAATAGGAATTTAGAACAAGAATATTTTGTAAATGATGAAGACCGTAGTATCTAAAATTAACAACTAATACAATTTAAAATGCAATAGATAACAACTAAACTAAAATACTAATACAGTGAGCTAAGACTACACTAGGGTGCTACTAGTCTACAGTGAACAGTGTTAAACTAAAAGCCATTATCAAACTTGAAATGAAAGGACAGAGCATGAACTAAATGCAATTTGCCTCCGGAGTACTCTAACTAATTTATCATGCAACTAACTATGGGATTCTACAGCCTATTTCGTTCATCATGAATGGTATTTTGGAAGAGCTTGTAGAACAATCCTGGATGTACAATTCAATGCAATTGAATACAAACATAAAAACTGAAAGCAAGTACAATTAAAAACTAAGACATCACAGCGATTTCCTACTCATTGTCATGATGTTTTGGAAGAGTTTGTAAGAGTAAGACCGGCTGTGACACTTAGTGTAAATAAGCTAAAATTTAAAAGGAAATGCAACTAAAATCTATAATACCACAACTATGACTTATTCATTGTAATGATATTTTGGAAGAGTTTAATGAGAACAAGACTAGCTGCAAACGTAAAACTAACTTCTAAAATACTACAATTGCAACTCATTCATCATTAATGATATTTTGGAAGAGTACATAAGAACAAGATTCAACTGTAGCATGCAATACAAATGAACATAAAAAAAGCAGAGTTCAGAAAATTAACTAAGCTAAGAATGAAATGAGAATTACTTATCTAAATCATATAAACAAGGTTGCTCAGGTGGCAGGGGACCTCTACCACCAGAGTAGCACGAAATATTTAACTCCTCAACGTTGCTTCAATTCATGCATCAAAGCTGAACTGCTTTTATTAAAGGAAAACGTTCAGAAAAACAGAGTAACATAGTCTTGGAGAACTAAAAACAAAACATCCACTAGCTAGCGTCTCTCGGTCTCCCGAGTGATTCTTATAATGAAATTACATAACTACCCTTTGAGAAAAACAAGGATAAATGACTTTTGTACTTCTAATCAAATTAGAACTCTTATTGACAGCCTCGGACTTCATTGCGGGCACCTGTAGAATCCGTGTTTTAATAGGAGACTGCTTCTTAGTTTGGGTGTCCCACGTGCATAACCACTTAGATATTTTTGCTCAGACTTTGTGGAGAGCAACGAATGATGAGGATGAAGTCTGGAATTCACCCATATGTGCCTTTCTTTGAGACGACACCTGTAGCCCACTTAAACTCTAAAATGGCTGCAGAATGCATGATCAGCTACGGAACGCGTGATCAGCTACGGAACGCCTATATTCTGTAGCTATTTTGCAGAAAATTGTTAAAACAACAAAAATCATGAAAATACAATATGTTAATCAATTTTATGTAACCTTTAAGCAATCCTAATCATTCTTCATTGATTTTAGGCTTATGAAGTGATAAATTAATGATGAAATGAAGTGAAGGTTTGTAAAAGAGAAGGCAATTCTAGGGCTCAACAACTAGTAGCAGTGAGAGACTCTGGTGACAGATGCATCATACTGATCTAGTTTGGATGCTTTTTCAATTTCAGAATTTGCAGTAGCAACAACACTAGAGAAGTGTCGCATGAAGAACATTCCAAATGTACCATATCAGGATAGAGTTGAATTCATTTCTTATATAGAGGGAGTGTTGAAAATGGCACCCAAGAGGATGCTATTTTAATTTTACCTTAATTAAATTACAAGTAAATTGTAATTCCACATCACATGATAGTTTGTACAATTTAATTGAGTTAGGAAGACTTAGCTAGCTCAGTCAGTTCAAGTTGAGGGTCAAACTAGAGGCATGTAGAGTTCTCCCTAAGTTTTAGGGGGTCCAGTTGCAGTTTATTTAGAGTTGTAATTAGTTAACTCAATTATTTGTGTTAAAATTAGTTTAACTAGTTATAACTGAGAGATGAACTAGTGATAGGTCCAAAGAATTAAATCTAATTTAATTCACATACAATGATCAACCAAATAACTCAAAATTCACTATAAATATTTTTTGCATGTTAGTTCTAAGGAAGGCCCAGTTGAGATTGGAGTTAAAGGGAAGATAATATAACTTGTATAATTAGAAAATTGTACAGGTCATGCATGAGGTCATCAGGAATCCTTCTATGTATTGTGCAATCTATTGATGGGAATTTCCTACTTAATATGGGCTCAATTAGGCCAGGAATGCATAAGCCATGTTAGTCATTCAGAGGAAATTGTTTGGTTAAGTATTGGACGAAACTTACTTAGATCAGTGTGAGATAGTCAGAGATGGTGCAGAGGTTTCTTACGAAGGGAAATAACATTGTATTGTTTCATGTTCTTGAATTTATGCAATATACATATAGCGGGGTTTTCAGCTAAGGCTTTCCCCAGTAAATATCTTTTATTTGCAATTGATATTATTTCTCTTTCTTGTTCTTGTGATTGTGCGATCGAAATTGGTTTCCGCAATTTGTAGAATTGATTCAATATTTTTTTTTAATACATTACAAGATTAATTGAATCTATTTTGAATTTATACACGCCAGAAAGTAATTGATAGTTTGCAACAAAACATGATTTCTAGGTTTAGCATTCCTACATCGCTTTCGACGATGCGATATATTTCTCATTGCTAGAGCTTTATGGTTTTTCATAGGGAGATGGAATAGCATCAAAGAATTATGCTTACTACCTCCATTAGAGTGATTGTGTCATCGAGAACTTGATCACAATCATCAAGCAAGCTATACTCTCTAAGAAAAGGAACTGGCACCCTTCTTTGGTAAACTCCTTATGCAGTGACCGAGCCACACTTAAACCTTCCTTGAAAGCCTCCCCTTACTTCGTGGTACATACAAAAGAAGCCATCCTCCCTCCAAAAACATACGTTCCTACTCTCCAAACTTCCAAAGAGTACCACAGAAAGTTGTGTTTGTTAGTTCGGCATAGGATGGACATCCTTCATAATTTCTAAGAAGAAATCCTGAAAGTCAAAGTAATTTTTTCACTCTATCAACACCATATCAAGAAGTGGTTTGGCGAGAAGTCTGTAAGGATGGACAAATTTAGTGTTGGTGACTTAGTTTTGATATGGGGTGAAACCCATGAATACAAAAACAAGCACAATATGTTTCAAGCCCCATGGATTGGCCCATTGGTTGTGCACGAAAGGCTTCGAAAACACACCTATTGTCTTCAATCACTTGATGGGAAGACTGAATCTCTCCTTGTCAATGGTCAAGATCTCAAACATTTTTTCCAATAAAATATGGGATTGTTTTTCTTGTGAATAAAGTGTTTCCCTTAGGTTAGTTTATGGGATTGTGTGTGCCACTGAAGTCTTAGGATCCTTGTGACACTTCAGAATTTGGTTAGTCGTTGGTTTGTCTTCCTTGTGTTGGTTATGTATTTTGGCTGATGAAGTTCTGAAGTAAAATATGATATTTCCATAAGGAGAGTCTTTGGCTAGCCATGAAATCATGTCTACCTGGGAAACCTTGTGTCCATACTCGGTCATTTTGTTTTGGTGTTTTCTTGCTTATCCAACTAGTAAAAGCCAACAAGGGGAAAATCTAAACAAGTAAAACTAAATCAGAGGAACTTATGTAATTATTTGAAGGAACAACCTCTCCTACTCTCAATAATTCAAGATCCATCTTTCGAACAAATAAATAGGTGCCAATGCACAATCCTCTTCTTAAATAATAAATAAAGGCAAAAGAAGAGAAAGGATTCTTGCACTGATAGGCGAAGCAAGAAACTCTGTCTGGGTACTGTTTGGGCTCACTCGCAACATAACAATATTTGTGTCCTTGGAGTGACTCTGTCGGGGTACTTTCTAGGCCTGTTGGTAGCGAAGCAACACTAGAGATGAAAAATTATACTCTAAAAATATAAAACTCGCAAAATTCATCACCCTCCACCTCTTTGAAACTTTTTGAGCAAGTTGAATATTTGTTGAGTTAAACCAAAGTGGCACGATGGGGACTTGGTCTATTCATGGGGTAATTGGGGAAACCAAAATCATCTACACAATGAATCAATTCTCCCTGAATAACCAAGGCCCTGAAAAAAAAGAAATTAACTCAAACAGAGAATTTATAATTCTATCAGTGTGTCACCAAGTGATATAACCGGTACAACCCCCTCCAAAATTCTGGCCTATACCCAAATGTTAGATCCTTCCTTGGTCTTCTTTATAGCTGTAAAAAACTTTGAAGTTCATCTCGTTTCTTTCTTAAAGGGTTGTGATCCTTTCACTAGATAGACAAAGTGTCGCCTTTGGGGCATGTTGGTTACTGCAGTGAATGTATAATCTTCTTCTAGTCATTTCAAGAGATAATATTTGTGTAAATGATTTTTTTGAACTATACAAGTACCCGTCACACTTATTTCCAAAGTTCTAAACATCATCGTACAAGTGCCATCACAGCCATCGTAAAGTGAATCTTTGATGTCAAACCTCTCATAATTGGTCACAAAGCTATCACACGGAGGATAATTATTTGTCTGTATGTCTCAAATGATCTATGTTTTTTGAGTCACAAGTATTTTGAGTGTGTGATCACAATCAAAATCCATCAATGTTCTCATCAATCTCACTTATCCCACACTTAGTAATTTTATGGAAAACTTCCAGAACAATAAAATTAGCCTCTTTGGGCCTCCCCTTAGCTACACATTGCGTAGTCTCAATCCTTTCGATGTGACCCTACTGCTTAGAACTACGTAGTGATCAATGCTAGCTTCATAATAAATTCCCCATTGCACAATTTTGGTGACCAAGACCTGACCTTTATCTCCAGAATTGCACAATTGAGGCCTCTAGCCCAGCTTGAACTACACACTTCGCAAATTCAATACAGAAGTTCATACCTTGAGCCTTAGAACTACGCACTACGTAGTCACCCAGGCCTCTGTGACCTCCCGAACTGCACAATTGGATTTCCGTCTCTCATCCTTGTTGCCTATCTTCTCTCACTCTGGGAACTACGCATTCATGTCCCTTAGCCTAGCCTGAACTCCGCATTGTGCAGTCTCAAGGCTCAAGGTTTGCCCTTTCCTATGTGAACTGCATAGCTGCACAGTTATTGAGCCTCCTCGCCCAGCCGGTCACTTTTCGTGAGCTCAGTTTACAAATCAAAAAGTATCATCGTAGGCTAGGGGTTTTGGGATTGATTTTGTCCCGTCATGCAAAAATTGCAGGATCAAGTTCTCTATCAAATCATTATGAGATGATAAATATATACAATAAGGAAGAAAACGTGCTCAAAGGCACTCTTGCGATTTAACTTACAAGATTATTGATCGAGAGAAAGAAAAAGGACGCGAGTTTGTGACCACTTTCTAAGACTTTAGACTATTGAAGTCTCCCTATCATCAAGGCTTGTGGAGGGGTGAAGGAGATTTCTTTCATGAAAAAACTTAACTCTCAATAGCACCAATGTCTTGACATTTCCACATCATCAAGAAATCCATTTTAGCAGTGGCATGTCATGTCATGTCATGAGTAGTCATGTCACCACATCACTATTGTATATCATGTTCATGTTAAAAAATGTATTATAAATTGGAAGTTCAAATGACACACATGAATGTAAAGAGTCATGTAAGTGGAAAAGTCATGGGAATTCGAACGGTCATGAGGGTTTTCAAAGAGTCGCCCTTAGTTATATATACTCCCTCATTGTATGAGAAAAACACTTTTCACCTTGGATCCATGAACAAAGCAATAGAGAGAATATCTGGTTCTTTTGTGGAGCAAGGAGTGGCTCCAATGCTCCATTATTGTAGCTAGTGATGTTCATTGTATATATGTGTCTTGGAACTTTTACTTAATAAAAAAATCCTCTTAAGGCCAACATGTTCTTCACGAATGATTTATAAATGTTTGTAAGACTATTATATGGATGTTTGTACTTCATGTTTTCTTCTTGACATGTACTAAGACAATTGAACTATTTTGGTTATTTTGGTGCTTATCTTGTTGAGAATGTGTTGTAACGGTTGTATTGTTGGCTCATCCCTTCATACTATTCTGCGGGATATTAGACATATCTTTTTCATATTACTGTGTGGGTAATTTCTACTACATTCTTGTGGACTATTCTGCGTGATATTAGGCAAATATTTCTAAAGATGTTGTGTGTAATGATCATCACATCCATTGTAGACTATTCTACTGGGTATTAGATGAAATATTTATGTTCATGTGTGTCTCTTCCTGAGTGTTACTATTACCTCTCTCTTAGAGGCCCACTTTTCTCTCCCACCCACCAGCCCCACCACCCCACCCCCTTTATGGTACAAGAACCTTGATGCAATTGCAATCAGAAACTCACAAGGCACACCCCCCTTGCTTTGAGAAAGTATATTAGCATCACCAAGGAATATCTCTAAGAATAAGGAAATCAGCCCTTTGTTCCGGATAGTACTCGTACACCAAATTGTGTGAGGTCTAATTGGGACTTCATATCGGGGAGATCCCCTTAATTTTGGTGGGTCCAACACCCTGAACGATACCATATTTAAATAATTGGCCTTTGAATTTTAGCACTTGATGGATATATTATTTTTGGATGAAATATAGATATAATGTGTAATACAAATGTTTCTATATGTTTTCTATTGGACCAAGAATTCTTGTGCATTTAATCCTTTATAATGTACTTATGAGATTCTATGCAATGTATATGATAGCTACAAATTATTAACCTTCTCTGGTTCTTCTAATATCATTCTACAAAAGGAAAATTCCATCACCAAACTTCATAAATTTAAAGGTATCTCAATTAATCTTGGGAATGATCATGTACTTGAAAACTAATCATACTAATCAGGACCTTTTGTCACTGGGAAATCTCTTTGCATGGGTTAGGTAATCCTTTTTTCCATAAATCAAAGCTCTTATTCTTGGCAAGCGTTGATAGAAACTAGTGTAGTAATTGAAATCCTATTCTAGAAATGAAAAGACGCGACAACTTGCAACAAAATAAATAACACCTAAAAAGTGGAAAATATTTAAATTGAAACACAATGAGTGGAAAATTTTGAATTTCCCAATGCTTTATTCTTGTGGGGATATTTTCCTTCCAAGAATAGGGGAAAAAATTAAAACTCAATCAAGTTAAATTTAAATTATATCTCACACTATGGAGACCAATAAAACTACACCCTATGATGAAACAAGAACTCGAGAAATTTTATTATAAGCCATCACAATCTGGACTTGTTCTCTAAGAGTCCTACATTAGTAATGGAGATGGCACCCTCTTTTAGACATAAACTTGTTTGAAACTAAAAACCAACTTGAGGATAAGAAATTATTAAGTGATTACAACAATTTCCACAATCTTACAACTCAACCAAATAGTTTCAAAATTCCTGCTACACACATAAATGCATTTGCTAAGCCATGGAGTTGTGAAAAATCCATTTTTAAGTGTTGTTGCAAGTATTTTGCATAGTGTCAAGGGCGAAGTGGTTATGAAGTAGTTATAGCACTCAATTATTAACTAATCCACATGAGTTGTAGCTTCCGAGATGAATTTGGAACTCATAAATATATAAAAAAATGTATTTGTAGATGTTGGTAGTTAGAAATATTCCATGTTACAATTAAAACCATATATCTCATTATTTATTAACTACCCTAAATGGTTATAAAAGTAAATTCATGGAACCTCATACTTTAATAAGATGCTTTATATTTCTTGTAAATTCTTCTTAATTATTGGGTGTTTAAATCTATGGCATCCTTTATTAAATTTCATTGTCTTGAATTGTGTGGCATGTATAACATGATTCAAAGTCTATGTTTCCTTCTCACTCATAATAGTTGCATGTATAAACCAAAGATCCTAGGAAACAACCATCTTATGACAATGTCATGGGTCCATAGAAAATAATATTTGAGCATGTGGCATTACAAATAAAGACTTTTATCGTACCTTGAGCATAAGGTAGAAAATTAAATATAATTATGAGCATGTGGCATTACAAATAAAGACTTTTATCGTACCTTGAGCATAAGGTAGAAAATTAAATATAATTAATCAAATGAATGATACCAAACGTGCACGTTTTTAGATTTTAATCTAAAAGAAATGGAAAAAATAATATAAAATTTAAAATAAAAAGACTTTAAAGAGATTTCAGATATTTTGACTCATGAGCAATGAGCACCAAAATTGACTCATGAGATTTCAGATATTTTGACTCATGAGCAATGAGCCTCTTCCTAAACGCAAATCCTATTTCTGAAAACAATGGGAAAGTTGGTTCGTGGCGCCTGTGTTATTGCTGACGGTTCAAAGTTTTTGTCTAAACTCGGAAATGTATTCGCTATGACTTCTGTGTGTCTGCCAATAATCTGTATCCCCGTCTTTGATATCGGTCCCTTATGCGACACTATCGACTTCATTGTAAGGAATTGCAGGATAAATAAAGTCCATACCAAATTTTTCTACGTGAAAATTTGGTATGGACTTTAATATGAAGATTTTTATAATTTTGAATAAACTTCAAAGATCAATATTTTAATATCTCAAAAGGTAGTAAGGCTAAATACCGCAGTCCATGGTTTCTGCGTCTCGTTTTCAAGAATATTTTATCACAGCAGTCATGTTACATGAAAGATATAATTATCATTTACAATTCATATGTTTGAGTGTTTGAATAGGAGAAGGAAAACAATATGCAATTATAATTCAAATTAGATATGGAAGCAGTTAGTAAGTTTTGAATAATATACAGGTTTTTATAATTTTCATCATCGCATGCCTTTTAAAATTTTGTTGAGCATTTTTATGTTTAAAAGTTTCGAACTAAGTTCTTAAACTAACATATGGAAACTTTGTAGAGGTCATTTGTCTTTTATTTGGTAGAATTTTATTGAACCTTTTTTATTGGGATATAATAACTATAAGTAGGTTTTATATTTGGAATGAGTTTTGAGCGATAAATATAGTAAATGAGAAAATATTTGTTGTAGTATTTAATTGAAACTTTTGAAGCTCAAACATTGTTGAAGATAATGGGGAAATTATATTACAGAGAGTCGATTCACTAGAACCTTAGATTAGGTGTTTGTTCCTATTTCTTAGTTATTGGTTATAACTTCCCTATTTGCATGTAACCTATATATTGTTTGATCTCTAATGAGAATGTAAAACGACTTGCGAACGCAGTCCCTCTTGGTGTAGTTTCTTAGAGTAGAGCTAACTAGTACAACTTTCAATAATTTAATATGCCATATTTTAACATGGTATCGGAGCACATGATGAGAGGCCTGTGTGTTGTGAGGCTAACTCCTTGGAGGCTGAGGAGATTCATGGAGAGGTGATCGAGCTTAAGGTGGAAGCCGAGTGGAATTGTGCATGAGTGTGTGGAGGTGTTGAGAGAATTGTTCATTGCTCGATTGTGAAAAGAGTTTTCTATATTTGATTGTGAAAATGCCTTCAATATTATGAAAGTTCTGGAGGGATCACAACAGATAGATGATCGTGGTCCTGGTTGTTGTCACTCAACGACCTAGATCTCGCGTCATTCAAGCAAAGAATTTAGTTCTCTGTAGTCAATATGTACGTCACTCCATTCTAACCACAACTCATGAAACTTTGATTGCTGGACCTGTGCATGCATAGGGAATATAGATCTCTGCAGTGGAGACTAGGGCTACTGTAGCTGTATCGAATTTTTTGCCTGCGTGACAACCTATGGAGATTGTTGCATGCTCCATTCATGCTACACCTATGCTGGGTAGTGAGCCTTGGCGATGTTGTGGAATGTCACTAGAGAGGCATGTGGTGAGTCTGCATTGACTGAGATGAACCGAGTCTATTCGATCTTATGTCGGAAAAACCAGATCTTGTGGAATCTACCTATGATTGGTCAACCAACAGAACAATTCTATGTTCATGCCTCTGTAGATCTTCCCAAAGAGGCGGTGGAAATCCCATTATGTATTGTTTGTTTGTGCTTCTGTGGAGTGGCTTGTTCATGCCTCCGGTGATCAAATAATCCAATGCATCTCGAACTGAAGTGTTTGTTAGCACATTCTTGAAGAAAGCGGATTGTTGGGGCAAGAGGCAAGACGCACGTTCAAATCATGCAAGTGTGGTCAAATATGCTAATAACTTAGTGATAGCGTGGTGTGGATCTGTTTTTTTATTTGGTTGTCTTCCCTCAAAATAATCCCTGAGCATTCGAATTCATTCATATGTTTGAGTGGTATTCAATTTGTGTAATCGATTTTGGAGTAAATGAAGAATTCATCGTCTAGTCCGTCATTTAGTAATATCATTTCGATGAAATCAAAGAGCTTAGGTGATACATCTATGCTAATGGGTGTTTATCTTGTATTCCAAATTGCAGTTTTTGGGTCTCTGTTGAGTTTGTGATCGGTAAGCGCGGAGTGTGGAGATGGCACAAATTCCAACGACGATGGTCTAGATTTTGGAGTGGCAGATAAACAATCAACTGCAAAGAATCAAGTTCTAGTGCATTGGTGACTTTGCTTCAAATTTGGTTGTGTGACATAGAAGCCAAATTCTGCACCACAAGGTTCTACGGTTGAAGAGCTGCTAAAGGGAGAATTTTCCCACCTGCATGGTAACAAGGTTGTTGGAGCTCTTGAGAGGACCAAGTGGAGTCAGAAAGAAATCTGGAAGCGAGATAAGCTGGAGTTTTCCAATATGGATGCACTTTTAGACATATTTGACCTTGATGATATTTTTTTCATGTGGCTTGGTGGTTTTATTAATGACCATGATTATCGAGAGATAGTATATGCTCTTCAACAATGTGAGATTGAAGACTCACGAGTTGTTCTTCAGGAAGGATGTAAATAGGAACATATTTTTGAAGATCAGTAAGACCCACTAGTGATTCTTGAGGAAGGAATGAAAGAGGAACATATTGTTGAAGATCAATTGGACGAGCCACATGAATCTGATTGCAAAGACTTGGAAGAAGAAGAAAAAACTGGAAAAATTCAAATTATGATGATCTCATGAATGTTTCTTTGTGTGAACATGTTAGCAACAACAACAACAAGGAAGAAGCAACAAAATTTGAAGAGGAATTAAAGTTTCTTGAAGCATGGCCTGAAACAACATGTATTTATGAAGTCAACATAAAAGTTGAATCAATGAATGTTGAAGACAATATTGTTGACATTCAGATGTTTGACACCGAAAATAGTGAGAGGAAAAATTCTCCTATCATGCTTGTACTTTCTAAAGTGTTATCAATTACCATCAATCAAGATATAAAGAATGACAACATAAAATCAAGATAGAGGAGGATAAGACTTCAAATGGTTCATCTTTGGTGAAGAAAACATAAAGAGGAGGAGAAAATCTACCACTGCCTACAAAGCGATGTGTGCAATGACTTGTGAAGCAGTTTGTTTGAGGCGATTTCTCCAATATGCATGAGAAAAAAATAAAGTTGCAATAGTTATCAGATGTAATAACCAGAGCTCCATCAAATTTGCAAACAATCATGGGTTTCATAAAAACACTAAGCACATTGATACACAGTTCCACCTCGTTAAGAAGAAAGTTCAGTCAAAATAAATCCATATTGAATATTGCAATACTTGTGATAATGTTGCCGATATTTTTACTAAGACTCTTGGTAGAATTAAATTTGAATTGTTTAGGGAAATTTTAGGAGTATTTGTGAACCCTTTCTCCATTAAGGGGGATTGTTGAAGATAATGGAGAAACTATATTAGAGAGAGTCGGTTCACTAGAACCTTGGATTAGGATTTTTTTCCTATTTTGTAGGTATTGATTCTAACTTCCTTATTTTCATGTAACCTATATATTTTTTGATCTCTAATGAGAATGTAGAGTGACTTTTGGACATAGTCCCTCTTGGTGTAGCTTCTTAGAGTAGAGCTAACCAGTACAACTTTCAATAATTTAATCTGTCATATTCTAACAAACACAATGAAAAACATCTGAAAATTATTACACAATCTATTTCTTGGGAGTCTTTCGCACCTTGGTTGAACTTGATGTCATTATCATGTCTTAAGAATCATGGATATATCTTGGATCTTTGACCAATGTCAAGAAAGGGGAACATGAAAATTCGAACCTAACCTTGTTTCTCAAGATCAAGTGCAACGTATGAGCCCTTGAAGCACTGCCTATGACCCCTCCATGATATAAACCATATCCAAGTAATATATGTGTGTTGTGACTAGGATAGTTATGAATAAGGAATGAGTCTTGATGTCTAATGATGGTCAAGAGATGACAAGAAGGGTCTTGTGTCCCAAATGAAGCTTCTTAGGTTCAATTTCCATGAAATACAACTCCAATTGAAAAAACATTCCTTCACTTGGGGATCATTCAACTATCCTACCAATTAAATTCATAATATTCCTTTTGTAAGACCAATAGGTTTTTAGGTTTTGAAAATGAAGTAAAGATAACAAGGGCCTTAGGAATTTAAAAATGTTTCTTAGGCTTAAACATCATGAAAGATGTATATGAAAGGTGGCTTTAAGAATTTAACAAAGTTTCTTGGGCTCAAACATAATGAAATATGTATATGAAAGGTAGCCTTAAGAAATAAACAAAGTTTCTTGGGTTCAAACTCCTGATCCATGAGACACGATATATATATATATATATATATATATATATATAGGTTTTGAGTGCAATGATCTCTGTTTTGGGTGAATCCTAACTAAATTTTTGCATAGGGAAACCTTTCGAAGGTATTTAAAAATAGTTTCAATTGTGGGCCAACGTTCGTAGGAGTTGTTTTCTTGATGGAATTTCATTTGTTTGAAGATTCACGTTCATGTATCAAAAGAGCATGGGGTTGTTTGACAGGTCTTCCTAATGTTTGGAAACCTTATCAATCATTCTCAGAAGCCCCAAAAATTCACCTTAAAGAGGCTTCAGAATCATGGTGTGTGGCATGTTGGAAAGTCACATAGAAGGCTAGAAATCCCACATTGTCCTCATGAAGGGGTATTTGGGGGTATAAATTTCATGTTTGACAAGCCTTTTAAGGCTAGCTGCTAGATAGACCACTTAAAAACATCACCTATACATTTGGCAAGCCTTCGAAGGCTAGAAAGTACCATGTTTTCATGCTTGGAAGGTTACTTGTGGAATGTTACATTGCGGAAGGGCCTTTGAAGGTTGAACACCTAACATGAACTACAAAAAATTGAAATATCAATTCCAGGAAGAGGACAAGGTCTACATTTACATTCAAAAAGTGTGCTTCAAGTAGAAGGATAAAAATCTAAAACCTCTCAAATATAGCCATCCACCATTTTAAAGAAAATACAAGATAGTAAGTTTTAGCTAGCCTTGTCACAACAGACGAGCATTCATCTTGTGTTCAAGGAAATTTGTCTAAAGCTATTTCAATCATAAGTATTAAATTGGGACCAAAATGAAATTATTACTACATTTATTGAGGGGATCACTACAAAGGTTGACACTCAGTTGAGGGAAAATAATTTTGAAGAAGAAAAGTAATAAACAATTGGGTATACTTCGTCTTTCTCAAATTAAGAGTAATTTTGCTGGAAAAAAATGGAATATTGCATAATCAAATAAGATGTAGTTTCCCTTACTAAATTTTTAGTTGAAGGGGACCAATACCTCTTAAGTAAAGAATTTTGATTATAGGATCAAGTATTTGACCAAGTCAAAAGGCCGTTGATGTAATATCCCTTTGTTGCGAGGATACTCCTTTGATTAGTATGAACTAGATTAAATAAAATGGCAGAAAAGCCATAAGAAATATTGGAATAATATGTAAAAGAATAATTATGAATAAATAAGATTCTTGCCAAAATGATTTGGGAATGATGCTTTAATTAACTTTATGAAGTTAATGATTTAATTAAAATAAATGATTTAGGAGTGCAGATAATTATAATTACTTGTTCTATCATCAATACAAATAGAAAATTGAATTCTGATCATATTAAAGTACCACCTACTAATTGGAACTATACGAACTAGTTGTATTGTCTTTTATTTTGGAAACTGGTCTAGGTAGTTAAGGCATAATAGATTTTATCTAAAGATTTAGGTTCATATCTCTAAAATAACTGGGTTGCTGCATTAATCTATTGATCAAGTAGAAAAATTTATTTATTAGGGAATGACTATACTAAATACTACTCGGAGGATAGGAAAGAAATGAATGGTTGTTACTTCTTATCATTATGAATGATTCTATATAAATGAGGTGGTAAAAATGGGGTAGAAAATATATAGATGCATGTAGACAAGACTGTTGTTACTGACAGTGGAACTTTGTAGCTTTCTAGCACATATGTCTACATTATATAAAATAATATATCAAATAAAATAACACATAACTTATACCTGTCTGAGGTATGATGTTTAGTTAGAAAGCCTAATTAGGGTTAGCTATCCAGATAGGTCTTTCGATGCTTTGTTTAGGAAATTCATTACGTTCAATCCTATTTGATAGCTAGATGTACATTGTGTATAAATATGTACAGTAATCAGATTAAGAATCTATGTATACAAATGTGTTGTAGTGTAAATGGTCAATGAAAGATACTATTTATACGAGTCATCGGTATGTATAATAGTCACCAGAAAAGGTAATCCATATTAATTCACAAAGATGTCAAGTAAGGTTAGAATGCCAATATTTCATCATGATTTAAGATTTGCACTCTAGAAATATTATGCCTAGAATAATTTTGGAAATAAAACATCGAACAAAAGAAGATATTAAGGAGTCAGTTCTAATTGTCCAAATTATGTAGAAAATTCAATAAGAATTGATAAGCTAAGTATGATGTTACATTAAAGCATAAAGTAAAAAGCATGGCATGCATATAAAGAATTGTATTGTTAGGGATTTAAAACATATCTTTGTAAAGATAATGTGTTCAAACAGAGATAAACGTAACAGTGAGAAGTATCGATTCATCCCCTATAGGGTATATGATCCCAAACTGCAAGTCTGTATCGAATACCTATTGTAAAATTCCTACAAGCCCGTGCTTCCAACATATAAAGATTTCACAACTAAAGAGGAATGCAAAATATAATCAAATACATAAAAATTCTTAAAACAAACTCATAAAATCCTTAGTGAAAACAGGGTAAATCTAAGTTGTGATTGGTTCCACAAGTATTGGAAAAATCGGCGAAAAACCATGTTGTTGAGTTATAACCATAGCTCCAACAGATATAACATAGAGATGAAATAAAATTAGATTTTAAAGATGAATATCGTATACAACTAGATCGTTGGAAAATAACTCAATAAGTTGCTCAGGAAAAAAATTATAAACCGATATGGACAAGTGTGAATAGCTAACTGGAAACGAACCTAGAAGAAAGACATTAGTCAGTCATGCCATAACGAATTTTGGTGAGACAAGAAACAAAAGACATAACATTTTGGAATGAACCAAACCTACAAGCAAAGAGTGAACCCTAGAGGGGGATTAGTTCAATTATTCCATTCAGAATTTAAAACCCATGGAAAAGAAACACATTTGACAAAAGGGGCATAATTGTTACCTTTATGGGTTGAGTCAAAACTAGGAGACTACAGCCAGAAGCATGCCACAATAGAATAAATCTCAGTTGTTAAATATAGTAATAGACTCTGGAAAGAAAGGAACACAAAGGGAAATTGTATAAATGTTGTTGAGGGGGGCTCTTAGGTAACCTGGCCCATGACATTATGCAGACAGGAAATGAGTTGGAGGAATAACAAAGAGCTCTAGTGAATCTTATTTTCTCAAGAAACTCTTCTTAAGAAAAGAGAGAAAAGATTAGGACCATGCTCAATCATCATAAAATGTCAGTACGAACATGTATAAATAATGTGTTACAGGAGTTCATAAAAATACCATGCTGGCACATTAATCAAAAGTGAAATGCATAAAGAGTTTAGACAAATTGTGGATAGTTTAAAGGAACTTACAAAGTCAAAGCCTCCAATCGTGTAGATTGGTCCAACCATTGTGTAGTTGCATTGTGATGCTAGAAAAATACAGATATAAGGAATCTTATCGAAAATAGAAGCAACTCCTCGATTCTTTGGTCCTTTTGAGAGACCTAATCCAGCTTCCTCTGGTGTTGAATATGTCTTAATATTTTTTATGCCAAGCTCCAGCTAGAGGTATTGAGCTAGAAAAGAACTAATATGATACCCTACTGTGTCTCCATTGGCCTTGAGAGATTCAACATCTTTAACAGTATGGTTCAATTTTTGTATAGTGAGAATAGACGCCAAACTGGCCGTATATCTGGATGTTAAAATCAGAACTACAAATAGCCATATTACAAGCACCAATTGAGACAAAATGCTAACTAACTTCTCCCCTGCAATACAGTAAATAGGTCAGGAGGATGAAGTTCATAAAATCCATGTAAATGGTGACATTCTAGTTTTTCATTTTCAAACCAGAAGAGAAAACAAAAACATTTCAAGTGGAAGGAGAATCGCTTACTGTGTGAGAAACCTAGCGTCGAGAATAAAAACCTGGTACAACAGGGAAAACAGAAAAGAAGAAAGTTCAACTTGTTGGAGACTTTAAACACCATGGACATAAGTGCATAGACAATAGATAAATATTTAGAGAAAAAAAATACCAGAGTACAGTGACCACTCGTTGCCTGGGTCTTCCTCTAAACTCAGGATTTACCCTATGCTTGAATAGCCATATTACAAATCCTCTGAATATGATAAATTCCACTGTTGTAGACCACATTCCTATAGTAAAAGGCAACATGAATGACCAAGAGTTATTTGCTTCATCTGCCTTGATAGGAACCAAAATTACTACACCTGATTCAATGAGTGGTTGTGTGAAATCCACATGTTTACTTCGACTTGCAAAGCCAAGCAAAGTTGGAATCAGTATCGGCAAGAGTTGATTGCTTGGTGATCAGAAGGATTAAAAATCTAATAATTCAATGGACTATAGAAGCCTAGAATGTAACCTTGAGATAAACTTGACAGGCGAGGTCATCATAGGAGTGTGAATGGTTCTCATCCTCATAGGGGATGAGATCATAAGGTAGTGCATAATCCAGTCGATTCACAACTGCCTCAAATACATCTATACAGAAACCAGTGACATTGCTATGGTTAAGGCTCTTGTCAAATGTTACTGTGACAAATTCAATGAATCCATGTTTTATGGGAACTCCAATTTTCAACCTCTTACCATTGGTTGGTTGTTCCCAACCACAAGACACTTCTATAGATCCCCTAGGCCAAATGACAGTTTTAAGATCATCGATTGTATTATTTGGGTTGGACAACAATGATACATTGGACTGAAGTTGTTTGGAGAGTTGAGTTTCATCATTCCAATACCCAATTACACGGCATCCATTACCCACAACATTTACTATCTCATAAATAGAACCCACAATTTCTCCATATTTCAGCTGAACAACTTCGATCACACCGATAAAGTCCATGTTAAGGAGCTCTGTTAATAATTGTGGTCCTTCCTGAAAAACATTGAGTTGTGTAAAACTAGGCCCATAACTTGTGGGCTTCATGAAATTAAAGCTTATGCTTCCTAGATTCCCAGTTGACTGAGCTATCATCGAGACGGCATTGTATGAAAATAATTCATAGACATTTAGTTTGGCCTTTTCTTCATGAGGGTATTCGAATCTAAATTGGCATTTCCACCTTCCACGGAAATCTCCAAGCTTCTTGTTGGAATTTTGGATATAAGTTTTGACTCATAGGAGGCCTTGCATGTATTCCATTGAATAATAATTTAATAGAACATCCCAAAGGCTGGTAAATTCATTTGCTCTTATCAAAACATAACCACTATCCGTCATTCCTATTTCATGGGCTTTCATTAAGATTTTTGAACAAAGATAAGACGACATATAAGCAATGAAAACTCTCAATTCCTTCGTCATTAAGTTGTATAGCTCCTTTTCTATGGCTACCTAGTCCGCAATTAGCGATATGATTGATCTATAATCTAATTCTTACTCAATATCCCTAAGTGCATAACTTAATGAGGTGAATGCACTGCTCTGGAATTCATCATCCGAATAAACAATTGTAACTCTTTTCTAGCCATATGCCTGAGCCAGGGCTACAATGGGGTGCATCTACAAGGCATCACTATGTGCCATGGGAACAAAATATGGAAATATGCGGTTAGAGAGCAAGGGACTAGTAACAGAGAAGGAAACAACTGGGACTTGGGTGGTATCTCCCAGATGTAATATGAATTCTGCAACATGATACTATTGTGGCCCAATTATTGCCACTAGTTCCATTTCAAATAGATCAAGAACTGATTTTATCAAAATAAAAAATAACAATCAACATCAAACTACCCAACCAAGAAATCATAGAAGAAAAAAAAAAATTAAGTAAATGAAGTTGTAGATACATTTGTAGATTAATTACTAGGATGAAATTTGAATGAGTTTGCTTTTGAAATTATGTACTAGTTATATCTTTTGAATCAAACATGGTCCTATATCTCTTTAGGGAAAATGGCGTATCTCATACCAATGGTTTCTATCTGCATGTAGAAAATAGAATCTATAATTGGTTGAACATAGGGGACAATGGTTCCTACTTCACATTGCATAGAGCACCTCACATTGATGAATCACACATTGAGCTACACATAGAAAAAGTTGTAGTAGAGAAAACCATAGAGCTAATTGAAAAGAGATGTAAATTACCAGTTGAAGTCCCCTGAATTGCATCACCACGCGAGTCATGAAAGTGCAAAACCAGGCGGGAGCCATTGATTTTGGTCCCCAAGCCAGACCCATTAGTAAACCCCTAGTCTAAACAGGAAAAACGATATAACTCAAAATGTATACAATGAAATAATTATATAGGGTTGCTGGCAGAAATTTATCAATTTTTCTTTGTGGTAATATTAAAGGAAAGGAGGTACCTAAACTTCGGATTGCATGATGAGTGGAAGCACCTTGAAAACCAACTAACGCATAATGCTCTTGTAGCATCACTAATGCACCAGCAACCAGAATAGGTTTCTCTGTGAAATAATTAAGCGCCTAGAGCCATGGTAATGGTAAATGTCATAAAGAATGCCAAGGGTTTCAGGAAAAATATTTTTGGATTAGAGGATTTGATCCTTGCCATAAATTCTACCCCTGCTCTCTTCTCCGTAGAACATGGCCCGAGGAGTCACATGTTCATCACATGAGATAAGTGAACATGGCACAATAGAACCAATGCTATCAATTTTCCAGGTGTGATTATACAGGAAAATATGAAGGGAATATCAATTAATATAAATGGGAGAAATTTCCAGCGTTACGGGTCATGTCCCATCAATTAACGCATTGGAAATACATGAAATGTTATGGGGGTGTCAAATAAACCAAGGTAAACCGCATTGGCAATACATGAAATGTTATGAGGGTATCAAATAAACCAAGGTAAACAGTGTTGCGACACAATCTGGAATAACAGAGAATTGTGGTAATTGGGTTAGAAATATGCTAACTTATGGAAGAACTCAAGAAATTTCTAAAGAGAAACATTAAGGTTCCAAAAGAAATCCCAACTGTCTGAAATTACAAGAAAATTTTAACTGTCAGTAATATTAACAATTACCACGTAAGATGCAACAAAACGAGACAGTTGGACACCCTTTCAAAACATGTGTGATCACGTAGGCACAAATGATGTATGTGGTGTATGACTATACCAAATAGTGTGTCAGGTTAAAAAAAACTATAGTGGCGACATGTCTATAACTCCAAATTACGAGTTGTGTAAAATTTACAAAAATCCTAATCAAGAAAAATCGAACCCAAATAAAATCTCAAAATCAAATATGAGATACCTATTATACATTAAACAATAATGACTAAGAACACAAGGAATAATGTCATTACGAGTAAACAATGGTGCTAAATATCCACAAAACCTGAATTAAATCAAGGTTCCTATATGGTCCTATAAGAAAAGAAAATACTATTCAAGTGTAATTGCAGCACTGCATTTCTTGTAGAAAAAACGTGCAGATAAGAAAAATGTATTATATTTTCATTTCAAGCTTGTAAAACATAATATTTTTCATGACATAATCAATGAAAAACTATCAACTATGACAACAAGTTTTCTATGCTGGACATACCAGATATTCTAGGATGCAAGATCCCTTTGAAAGTCAACAGTTACAATTAAAATATCTGCTACATGTGTGGAAGAATATTAAAACTTGAAAATGGTGGTGAGTATTGCTCCCAATAAATTGAGGCATTTTGAAAATCTTGGGGAATTTCACACTTGAAGACAACTCCACATGGTCTCGAGCAAGATGGCCATGCTAAGAGACCAAATCAGACCTTGATAAAAAAATGCATGAAGCATGAGAGAGAATGTTATCTTAAGCAAAGGATTTTGAGCTAAACTCGTTGCTACAACTAATTATTTGATTATTACGTCACCAAATTCAATTTTGGGTGACATGAAACTAGAGGAAGTTAGAGTGGAAATAAGCACTCTCTTGCACATCTTAGGTTTTTGAAGTGTGAAACATGCATGCATGTGGCTAAAGTGGATAAGACAAAACTTGAAAACCTAGCTTAAGCAAAGAATTTTGAGCTGAAGAAGTTTTGCCAGCTAATTATTTGATTAATATGTCACCAAGTACATTTTTGGATGACATGACACATGAGGAAGTTGAAGTGGAAAGAATCCCTCTCTTGCATGCCTTAGGTTTCTAAAGTGTGAAACATGCATGTATGTGGCTAAGGTGGATAAGATAAAACTTGACAAAATATTGGTCAATTTGCTTGACCCTTTATTTGTTATTCAGAAGGAGTATGAATCCACCACCATTAATACCAAGGTAACCCTTAGTAGATCAAGGGCTATAAGTTGCGGTTTTTGTCTGAACATCAACATACCTACAACCATGCTTACAACCACGATATGTTTTTTGAGGAGGATAAATATCGTGGAGATCAACATCAAGAATCCATTGCAAAACAAAAGTACAACCTGTGGTGATTCCATATGAGCATAGATGAATAGCTACAATAGATGTCGAATGTGGAAATTCTAGAGGAAAAAGATGAAATTGATTTTCCTTTTGCATTCCAGTGAGAGGAAAATCAATCATCAATGACAATTCAAAATTTGCAAGCTCATCATGATCAACCAAATTGGGGTCAGAGTTCAAGGAACCTTCATAAGTGAGTGGGGCCTAAGTGATATGTCTACGAGCCATATAATTTTAGTTTTTTCCTTTATTTTCCATGGGTGATGAGCCAAAAAATGTCAGAGAGGCTCTTAGTGGAGATAAAGCTTCTTATTGGAAGAAAGTCATGGATGAAGAAAAAAAGAACATGGAACATAATGAAACCTAGCATTTGCAGGAATTCTTAAAGGGAGGAAGTCAAATAGATGCAAATGAGTCTTTAATGCCTCTAGGATCATTTTCATTAGATATTTCTGGCCCTTCCTGTGAGCATGGCCATATTGTGAACTTCATGTTAAATTTATATTTTGAAGAACATAAATATAATTGTAATGGTGGCATTTGCATCTCATAAATGGAATATTACTTTCACTGCTATAGATTAGCATGGTCAAACTCGGCTAGTGCACTCAAAATTAGTTGATTTTGACTCAGCTTGGTGACAAAAAAAAATGAATTTATCTAATGACTTCATAAAAGACATGTCAACAACTGGCCCGATTTGAGTTGACTCATTCTTTCCAGTCACAAAATGAATCTGTAAATTCCATCTTAATGTTATAATCTCATTTTCCATCCTAAGAGTCTACCTTGGAGACACCTTGATGAAGCACCATTTTTCTACACTTGGAAACAAAAATTAGCAGGTTCATCACTCTTTGTACACTGATAAGGAGTGATGAATGCTTAATGCCTTCAATAGAAAGTGATGACCTGGTCAAGCTTCTATATTTGTTCATTTTCAAGGGGGTCATTTTGAAAAGGTTTGAATTGCTTCATCTAATGGCTTGGAAGAAAAGGTTTGAATTGAAAGAAAAAGACAAGGAAATTGGAAAATTGAAAGTTGTTGTTTTAGAATTAAGGGAATGAAAATATACCATGGAGATGGGGAAATATTAGGGTGGAGTTAATAAAAAACCATCCAACAATGAAAGAATTACATTACACTATTTATTCTTGTATATATGTTTAACCTATGTTTGACAATAAGGTTTAGTTTGATGTATGTTTTCTCCTCTTAACGTATCTTATAGCCCCACATATGTTGAGATTATTACTTTTTTTAGAAGCAATTCCTAAATAACTTATAGGTAGTATTCTCACCATATGAAAAATGGAGATCCAATTGTAAGATGACCTTGGTCAGCTTTGTATTGAAGGAAAAAAACAAGGAGTCAAAAGGGGATGAACCTAGATATGGATAGCTTGGAGATTGCACCATTCATGTAGTTGAGGAGTTCTTATGTTAGATTTAAATATACTTCAAGCAAACTAAGGGAATTTGAAAGTTGTTTTAAGCATGTTGTGGATAAAACCTTTGAGAAAAATTGTAGATTTATATGGGATTGTTACCCATACATTTCGTAAGAGAATGGACATTTGTTAAAGGATGATGATAGCTAAAGAGACATCCTTATATCCTCTTTTTTCTTTTGAGGGGACATGAATTACGTTGGGTCATGCAAGGATATGAACCTTACTTTATTCCTATGAGTTTAGATGCATTTGTGGGCATTATAATACCATATTATTTCCCCTTGAAAGAAAATGCATGGAGGATATTTGGGGGAAATGTGATTTTCCATAAAATTTAGATTGGATTTGGGGACCTTGTGGATCTTTTCCTTGGACCCTAGTAGTGCTTGGAGGTCATGATTTGAGCAGTTAGTGGACAAAAACATAATATGACCAAAAAGATTTGTATTTCAGCACCTATGCTTTGGGAGAAAGGCTTAGGGGTTTTAGGAGTTAAGGGGTTTAGGGGTTTAGGTGTCAAGGGTTAATGGTAAAGGGTAAAGGGTTAGGGCATATGCAGTTTACAGGTTAAGGGGTTGAGGTCTAGGGGGTGTTAGGGTTAGAGGCTAATGACTTAGTAGTTAAGGGCTTCATGGGTTAAGGGTTAAGCACCAAGAGCTTAGGGGTTCATGGATTTAGGGGTTAAGTGCTTAAGGGCTATGGGATATATGTGTCAATAGGTTAAGGGGTTAGGGTTAGGGCTTAATGGGTTTAGGGGTTAGGGATAAAGGGTTAAGGGTGAGGTTTAAGAGGATAAGGGCTTAGGGCTTAGGGGATTTAGAGATTCTAAGTTAAGGATTAGGGGTTAAGGGATTAGTGGTTTAGTGTTTAAGGGATCGAGGGGTTAATGGGTTGTGAGTTATGACTGTAGGAGTTAAGGGATTATGGATTTGGTGTTAAGGGGATAGGTAATTTTCTGATTATGGATTAAGGGCTTATGGGTTGTGATAATGGGGCCTGTAATCACCTTATTGAAACTATTTGGGGTTCACTTGTTAATTTCTCTCACTACCTTCCCTATAGGTCCCCTAAAATCTATGTCATGAGGTTTTAAGGCCCCTTCTCATTCTCTAATGCTAGGATTATATATCTCAGTAAACATTTTGGCCTTGATTGTTGAACCTATACTCAACTATCTTCTTCATGGTATTCTCCTCGGGGCCCATCACCTTGGGAAGTAGCAGTAGGAAGTCCAAATCCTCGTTGTCTTCCTCCTTCAATTCTCCCCATTGCACCTTCAGTAAAGCTTTGCTATTTACAACCTTCTCCATCTCCTTCTTCCTTGCACCCTCCCTTTGTGCAACATATTTGGTGTGGTTGAAATCCATTCCTATGGTGCTTGTGCCAATTGTCTACACAATGTCTCTGGTAGTAGCTTTGATCCCACTTCTCCTTCATTTTCGCTTATGAGAGCCTGCTTCTCCTCCATTTTCGCCTGACAGAGGAATAGGAATGCCTTCTACAAAGAGTTTGACAGAGGAACCCCTTCTACAGAGAAGTTTATCCAAACACTTTTTAAGTTTATCACCTAATAATTTATGAAGAAATAATTTTGTATTTGAAAAATATATTAAAATAAACCCTTTACCCTTTTTTTACTAGAACCTTGTATCTGTGTTGTAATAATTTAAGACGAAATTGTCTTTAAAAAAATTGGCTTAAAATAAATCATTTACCTTCTTTTTCACTAGAGAAAAAAACGGTATTATATTAGATATAACAAACTATTTACATATATCATAGGTCACATGTCCATCCACGTTCAGTTGGAATGTTCTATTGCAAAAAAAAATTGCATCAAAATACCTCCACAATTTAAGAAAGTCTCCAATACTTATATCTTAACCAAAAATAATCCCGAAATAAAAAAGGTAGTTATCATAAGTGTTCCACATATTCCTCTTGTCAAAAAACATATCGTAACCTTATAGTCCATGAGTTGCAGAAACATAAATCAATGCTCAGTGAATGGAACATTTTCCATTGTGCTAATAGATGGAATTTGCATATAATTTTTACTGTAACATAACAAAAGGAAGATCAGTGAAGTGTGTATATGTAATTGTCATATCAATGAGGTGTTCCATGCTTTTTTGAATTATACCCAACTAGTTGAAAAGGAGTGGCGGGTAGAAAACCGATCTATTAAAAACCGACTCCACAACCAAATCATTATGAATATGTTGTTCAAGACATGTCATAGGTGGTGTGATTTTAGGCTTACCCAAGAGAGAGTGTTGACCAATATCTTGAGTCGTCGGAGACTGTATAGATGTCAATGGACGACCCCCATCGCAAACAGTCTGTGATATTCCATGTCACCGATTTCCAAATCTACGCAGGCACTCGACAATAAAATGTCCAAAATTATGACAACCCAGGATGTGAAAAGGAATTTCCCAATAGTCAATTTGCTACATGGTATAGAAGCCACCGTAATTGAGCTCCACCTGTGCGTGAAGTCCAGCAACAAAGTCCACTTCCACAAAAATCCATGTGATATGTTTATTTATCTGTAAGAGGCTTGCTTCCTCTAGGAAAGAAAATTTACCAATTGGCTTGTAATACCAGAATACGAGGGGTAAACCAGGGAGTTTAGCTTGAAACCAATTTCTTTCATGGAAATTCTAGGTGTGGATCAAAGGCCACATGTCAGTGATGTAAAGAGAGGAAACCACGACCATGAACACAATACGATCCCAAAATCTTCGCAGCGTCATCATCATTAATAAAGTGGAAGCAGAATCACTAATTGTATAAAATGTTGAAAAGAGGAGAGTACTTAAGAATAGGGTACCAAAGTTCTTTAACCAAGGATTCCATCTGAAATCCATCCATTCACAGATAAAATCACTTACCCATCAAATCACGTTGTTGTAATCCTACCATGTGGTCCCAAAAAAAATCGAAACAAAAAACGAGTTTATGATAATCTAGATCAACCTTAACCTCCTTATTTTTCCATGAATGATGGAAAAACATTTTCCATGCATTACCACATTTCGGTTCAATAACCGGTGGGGATACCGAAATATTCAAAACCACGTGTAGTACAATAGATGTCCAAAAGGGCTAGACTCCCGACTTGGGGTAGCCATGACTTTGCCTCAATAGTTGCATGCACCAACACATCGAGTAATGGAACATCACCACCCTAGTTTCCTTCATTGTCAAGTGACATCCTACCGATAGATGTAAAGGCCAGTTGTACAAGGGACATCGTCGACTCTATGTAATCCCTCCTATATGTGCACTAAAGTAGAGAACATTACTAAAAAATTCCTTATGTATTAGTGTCTGAAAAAACCTCGATAAAATATGTAGACAAGTTAAATTAATGTCACATCAATTATTGATCCCACTCGATATAGCTTGTCACTAACTCAATCCATTAGAAAAACCCTTTAAATACAATAGACTGGCCAATCACCATCGACCAATGTCCTTCAAAAAATATCATCAAGCACACAATCGACAAAGATCTTCAATGACGATGCAAACCATTAATGGATTGTCCCTCATATAATCAATGGCCAACTTGGAAAATAAATACCCCCCATACCAATTAATGACCCCAAGAGACTGCTTCATGATCGAATTCAAAATTCAAATATGTTAGCAACTCCACCAACCAAAATTAATGCAATTATGTAGCAGTAAATATTCTCATAAATCCTCCTATTGACCAATCCCAAACTAAAGAGGAGCAAGAAGATTCATAGGAGCAAAGGTTCACAATAAATACCACTTAAAACAACCAGTCAGTGTGTCTTAGATAAACAATATAGAAGACCAACAGGTAGTAGCGAAGATCCTCAAAAATCCCACGATCGACCAATCCCAAACTAGAGAAGGAGCAGGAAGATCCACAGGAGAAAAGGCTCAGAAGAAAGACCACGTAAACAACCACTAGTGCATCTCATATATACCATAGATTAGACCAACGACTAGAGTGGAAAATACATTGCTATTAGTGTATCTCGAAACAAAAAAAAATAGTAGATATCCTTGATATCATCCAGAATCAAGATAACAATTGAATCTAGTTGAGATAAATATGCTTAGATCCATTGCACCAAACAACACCAACAATTGCAACAACAAAGGCTACATTTAATCCATCTACCTCCACACTTGCAGCAAAAATTACCGCCCTCATGAATATTGTGACTAATGCTTCCATAATCCTATCTTTTATCCTCAGTTTCTACTTCTCTCAAAAGCTTTTGTAGAGATTTTGAAGTAGGCATATTGTTTGCCAACAGATATTCTGTAATTTTCCTCCACCATCCTTCAGGTGAATCTAATCCATGTTTTCAATGACAGTCAGAAGTTTCAGCACAACAGTGTATTGATAACAGCAACCAACATATATAAGTAGCATTCAAAATAAATGAAATAGTAAAAAAACACAGACTAAAACACAATCGATGGAGACCCTGAAAAGTACTCCAACTATGTTACCGCCTATAAATGGTCAGTGAAAGTGCCTCCATCGCTCCTCTCACCAAGCACCTCTATTATCGGCCTCCATCACTCTGCTTCTTGAAGAACCCATTAACAACATAAAGACAGACCACTAATCCTTTACTTTTACCTTTTTTACTAGTGCCTCGTATCGAAAATTTTAAGACGAAATTAAATTTTAAGATAAATTTTTTCTTTTTTCTAAAAAGCGCCCTCTGTGTAGTAGTTTCGAATTCAAACAAAAACAAGTTTTCTGTAATCGTATCAACAAAGATCGAAGGGACAAAAGAGGAATTGATGTCCCAGAAATATTGCCAAGAAAAAGTTGTCGCGTTCTTCAGAGTCGGCTACCCCACCAAAATGAAGATCTCGACAAATCACTGTCTTTATATAGGATAACATGGATGGTAAGTGAAATAGCAGCATCGGTATTGGCGCGAGATAGTAGTATCCCGCAAGCTGGGGAACTTAGGGCGCACTATCAGAGTCGATTTTGCATTTGTTAGATAATATTGTCTTAAATTGATATGGTTTTGTCTTAATTGTTAATTGTATTAAATGAGTTTCATCTTAATTGTCATTGTCTTAAGTGGTTATTGTTTTAAATAGAAAGTTTTGTCTTAAAATATTTTTGTCTATAACTGTTTTTGTCTTAAATATAAAGTCTCGTTTCAAAATATTTTTGTCTCATCTTAAATATAAAGTTTTGTCTTAAAATATTTTTGTCTCAAATGACTTTTGTCTTAAATATAAAGTTGTCTTAAAATATTTTTGTCTCAAATTGTTTTTTGTCTTAAATTTTGTATTCAAGACAATTCAATTGATATTCAATTTTAATATAAATAAACTAAAATAAAAAGTGACTTTTTAAGACGAAAGATTTCTATTGTCTTAAAAAAAATATCTTAAAAATACCCTGTTGGATGTTCTCCAATGATCCCACATGTTCAATCTTCCAATTCTTACATAGCAACACAAACAAAGATTTTATCTCCACATGTGAATGAAGGTTGATCTTAATCGATAATGCCTAGAAACATGAAGAGGGCATTATAGGGACCATCTGTAATCGGACAACGGTTCTACCCACAAAATAACAAGACACTACATGGATGGCATGACCAGTGTCGTCTTGGTTGCTGGCCCAGATATACAATCAACGACAATTGAGAGGTTGACTTGTCTACTGTGGGTCCGTTGTTGGCCCAAGAATACACTAAAAATAAAGGGCCACGTTGGCCACAACACAAACGCTGAATTCACAAATTGTCTCCACAACAGGCAGAACAGCTTCACATATCCACGCTCCACCGTGTATCCAGGTTGCTCCAGCCTACACATTCACGTAGCTTCCGCCAAACAGCCACACATGCAGTCAACACCTCTATACTGCGCTCAACTCAACAGGCTCCACGAACTTACTCAATGCCCTAGGGCTTCTCCACAACATTCTTTTCTCAAAGGGATTCTTCTATCACCTGTGAGCGACATGCCCACCTCTTACTTACAATCTTCTTCACAGTGCATGCATCATAATGACTTTATCACTAATGACGCGTCAATATAAATGCAACGCAACAACCGTACCAATACGACCCTTCATGAATGCGGTCACACTACTGCGCCCGGCAACAGCTTCTAAAGCCACGATTGGCTCCTTTTGAACACCCGACACAGCTCGGCCTCACGCAGGCACTTCGGTCCGCACCTATCTGCGGCTTTCAAGGATTGAACAACGCTTTGCGTCTACTGCACCAGCACTTTGCTTCGTCCTACACATTGAGGATCAGAGGAGACTCGCATCCAGATCTGCAACATCAGTCGCACACGACTTAACATTTTGTGCATTTTATTGGATTAACCATATCTCATACAACTAACAATATCTAACACAACTTGACATTATGTAATACTTGTAATTATTTCTTTATAATATACAATTTGTAAAATTCTTTTTAATAAATTTAGTGTCATTATAATATTGATTACGCAATGTGTATTATAAATTGATTTTTTATTATAATTATATTAGGTATTAAGTGCATTGAAATATAACTCTATTTATATTAGTAATTAATTATATAGCATTAGATTATACATATATATATATATTAGATTGATCTTACTATACCATAATGTTAATGGTAATTTTTATGGTTATATATTATTATAGGATTACATTAGAAAAGCATGGAAGTGGAAGTTTTTTTCTCACGTTTCAAATGTTTTCTCTAAGCAATTGAAATATAGCTAATTTACTAGGTTCAAATTACATTTTAATCTTTTTCATTTACACTAGAGGAGCATGGCAGAAGGATGAAGAATGGAAAACTTGTGTGCCAACCATGAATTTTGGCTGCAAAGTAGTTGTGAGCCCCATTATGAAGTTGTGCACATAAATATTAGATGGTTCATTTCTCGAGACCAAAGAGAGTAGTATTCAATGGAACTTCCAAGATGCAGATCCATATTTTGGTTCTGGGCAAGAAAAAGAGTTGCAGGATCATCTTGAGAGTGTGCTAACAAATGAGCTAGTTGTTTTTAAGAGCGGTAAACAAATTATGGAAGTCAAGTATCTTGTTTTACACACTAATGTTACCAATTAAGTATTCCGGGGCTATTTTATTTTAAGGATATGAATTTTGTTTATGTCATTTTCATCTTGCATGAAGATCTTCAAGATAGCCAGTTTATTAAATTGTTTGAATTTAAAGCATGCAGAGAGTGAGAAATGGTTTTACAGTCAAACATATTTTAACAATGATGGTTAGCTATGGGAATCCTCCACATTTTTTCTTGTGTATAGGAGATGATCCTTGAGACGAAGACATGTTTGAGATAATTGAAAGTGTAATGGTAGCCTTACCTACCTACATAGAGGGAGGTCTTTGCATGCAGTGTTCTCCTGCGGGAAATGCGTCCTCTTATTGTTGTCAATCCTCTTCTAAACATAACAAGCATGTCACAATGACATATTTTTTTCTTTCTTCAAGTGTTTGTCCTTTTCACCTTCAAACTTAGTATATAAATTGAATTACCTTCAAATTTAGTATTTAAATTGGATTATATATGTATGATAAAGGGGAGGAATCTATTCTTAACTAAAATAAACTGTATAGTATAATGATAACTTTAACTAAACATAGTGTTATAAACCAAAACATCTTGACTAGTAACATTGTAATCAAGAATGAGAATACAATAAAAGAAAATTTCATTATTTTCTGTGATAATAACATGAGATTATTAAAACTAAAATACCTCCATGATTACATGAATACTCTATGAAACAGGACATTATGTTGTCTACAACTAAGTGAACTTTGCATTATTTGAATTTTATAAAACAATAAGTATCCCAAGGATGACTTTGGTTTCTTGAGTATTACCCTCATCAAATATGTCACACAAATGATCAATGTTTTTTTTATGCCAAATTGGTGCATTATGCTATCTCTACCACATCAAGGGGGCTGCAAAGATAGCCGCACTTGTAAAGGATTTTAACCTTTAGTGTTTAATATCTTGTGTGTTTTGTTCTGTAGACATGAATATATGGAAGTTTTCATGCGATTATTATGTAACCTATTGCATAACATACTCACCTTTTGTAAAAAAAGTATGGGACCTAATGGCATATTGTACACTTTCCCTAAAGGTTGCATGTAATTGAAGTCACTGATGTAGACCAACAAGAAAAATTGGTTGTTGAGCTTCACGGTTCCATTGTCTACCGATCCATAACGTTGCACTCTTATACACCCATAATGTTGCCCTCTTATACAAGTGAATTTGATTAGCAAAAATAGTATTTAAATCCACATGACTTTATTGTTTTCTATTTGGATATGAGCCTTGTATATGAGAGGACACAACATATTACGGCAGAAGAGATGGAAATTATGTGGTGCATGTTTGTTGCTCCGTTTATTAAGAACATTATATTTAATAAAATGAAGCTCCTTTTTTAATGGTTTGCTCAATTGCAAAAAATGTTTATAACTTTATCTTTGTCAGAGTGCTCTGTTTCTCAAATTGGCTGTATAAACAATTACATTTCTAATAGTTTAATTAACATGAAAATAATGAATTAGAGAAGAAATGAGCAATTCATTAAAAATGATGTGAAAAATAAATCATAGTAAAGAGCTCTCTTAGATTTTTTTCACTCTTAAATAGTAAATAAATCAGTAAAAGTTTACACCACTAAAAAAAATGATCTCACAAGACATCTACTCAAAAATATAAAAATAAATGATCTCACAAGGCATCCACTCAAAATTTTAAAAAATAGATAAACCATATAACATGACTTCGTGATATATATATATATATATATATATTTATGAAATCAAACTATAATTTTTTCCAATTTAATAACATATCCGCCTACTTTTGCACCTTTTCCAAGCAATAGCTAATTTTAATACTAGTAAACACACTCTTTCTTTTATCTTTTTAATTTCCATTTACAAAACCATTGTTAAAAATAATTTCACCCCACCCTACAGAAAATTGAATTATTCGTGTTGACATTGAAGATAGAACCCACCCCTACTCGTAGAAAATTGAATTATTCGTGTTGACATTGAAGATAGAAGTCATTTCAATGTCGAAATAAGCATATATTTTGATTTCTATTTTGATTTCAATGTTGATGTGGAATTTTCATGTATTAGCTCGCGGTTGATGGACCTAATTATTTTCAATATCAAACTGTGCGTGGTGGCCACCTACTATTACTGTTTAAATATTCAATTCCCCGGCCTGAGTGAGTGAGAACTTGAGATTTTGGTAGAGTGATTTTGGCCTGAGTGAGTGAGAACTTTTGATTTTCGTGTCCTGAGCTTTTGGTTTAGAGTATTTTTGCTGGGCATTGCATATATTGCTGTCCGGGAATTATAGAAAAGATCATGCCTGATCCGGGTTTCGTCTCTGGATTTATTGGGGTTGGTATCGACAAAACTATCCAGCAGATACTTGATCACATAAATATTGCTGTTCGCTGCAAGAAAGAAATGGCATCACTGAAAGATCTGGTTGTGAACATCAAGCCTATCATTACAGAGATCCAGCAATACCGGCCAACAATAAACAGGAATGGAAAAGATAAGGCTTCAGCTGTAAATGGATGGCTTAAAAGGTTGGATGCCCTTCTCCACCAGGCATCGAAAATGGTGCAAACTACAACAATACCGACGTGTAATATTATATCTCGTTATCAAACGAGCCTGAGGATCACCGGTTTGATTTCAAAGATCAATGAACATATCAAAATTTCCCCTCTGGCTGTAATGGCCCAAATTCCAGAGCTACTAGAGGGTCAAACTCAAAAGCTCCAAGAGGAACTTGTGCAGATCAAGGAAAGCATAGAGGCCGTGGCTTCTTCTGAAAGTACATCCCATGGTGTTCTTGCTCCAACCAGCTGTGCAAAAATCAAGTTGATCGACGAACCCCTTATAGTGGGACAGCATAAAGCATTTTCAGTTCTCGAAAAGTTGGTAATAGATGAAGCAGAGGCGAAAAGCATTGGCGTTGTTGGCAAAGGTGGATCTGGAAAAACTTTGCTTCTCAAGACTCTCTTCAATAGCCAAAAGGTACGCAGTAATTTTAGGGACGGTTTATTACTTTGGCTCACTGTTTCACAAAGTCCCTCTCTCGCAGCTCTTAGGAATGCACTCCGTACCCAAATAGCCACACAAAAAGGTGTAAATTTGGGGGAAAATATGGATGAGGAAGAGGCAAAGCTATGGTTGAATCAGACACTGCAGGAGAGTAGCGGGTTTGTGCTGTGCTTAGATGATGTATGGGGATGGAATGCTGCGGAATTGTTAGAAGGATTAGGTGTACTGTGCCCTGTGAGGAACCACTCCAACTCCAAAGTCATTGTCAGTTCCAGGGATCGCACTGCACTCTTAAAAACAGGAGTCGCGGAAAAATACACAATAGCAATGAAGGACTTGTTGGAAGATGAGAGTTGGAAGTTGTTTGCTTATCATTCTTTTCCATATAATAATGGAAATCTGCCGGCAAATATCGAGGAGGGAAAAGCCAAGGTTGTGTGTAATAAGTGCGGAGGGCTTCCCCTTGCTATCAAAGTGGTTGGCAGGGCAATGGCCGGGAGTACTCATCCACAGCAGTGGGAATGGGGTCTCCAAAGGCTACCAAACGTGGATAGTCTCTACAATTGTCTTAGGTTGAGTTATGATGCACTCGGCAGCTACAAGCATTCTAATCTTCAATTGTGCTTTTTATATTTAGCCGCATGCTACGTAGAAGACACAATCATTCATGCCCAGTTGGCGATTCAGTTCTGGATGGGAGAAGGGTTACTTGCCAAGAAGACGTTGGCTTATGATCAATTCGAGATGGGGAAATGTTATCTCAACATTTTAGCAGATCGTTGTTTGATTGAGCCAATGATGAGAGACTTTGATGGGGAAGTAGTCTGCTACAGAGTGCACGACTCCCTGCGTGATATGGCAATCCAAATTGCGGAGCAAGAAGAAAAATTTTACTGCCGTGCGAGTAAGGGTTTGACAGCTGTGAATGAAAGTGAGTGTTTGGGCCGCACTCGAATTTCGTTGGCCGAGAACGGATTGACTTCTTTTCCCGTAATCCCATCGTCTACACAAATATGCACATTGCTCATCTGTGGAAATCCATATTTAACAAAATTCCCAACCAGACAGATCAGGAAGATGACCTCCCTCAGGACTTTCTCTTTAAATGGGACGTCATTGAAATCATTGCCAAAGAATATGGGGTGTTTGGAACAGTTAATATATTTGGGTTTAAGAAACACGCCCATCAATACATTACCTGCATCTTTTACCAGTCTTGTGAATTTGGAGATCCTTGATCTTTCCTACTCTGCAATCCGAGAATTACCATCCACCATTCATATGCTGAGATCTCTAAGGAAACTAAGCCTGGAGGGATGTAAAGATTTGCAATATCTACCACAGAGCATTTCAGGGCTTACATCTTTGGAGGATTTGGAAACTTATGGGTGTAAGGCTCTTTGGAACATGCACAGGACATGGAAAAAAACAGCTTTTATTCACAATTTGGCCAGTTTAACACGTCTTAAAAGATTGCAGCTACAAAATAATGGGGAGATTATTAATGATGGCATATTAGGGAGGATGACTGAGATGAACTCGCTCACATTGTCAGTCACAAAGATGGAAAATCTACCCACTGACATAAGTAATATGTTGAAACTGAAAAGATTAGCATTAGTAGAATGCTTTCATTTGGTTAAAATGGATGATAAATTTATTGATTTTCAATATTTAGGTTATCTCAAATTTGCTGGTTGTCATTTCTTGGAGGAACTTCCACATTTACATAAACTTCAGAGTTTGAGACAATTGGAGATCATTGACTGCCCTAGATTAAAGAAGTTTCCAAAGGAATTCGGTTGCAAAGGGGCATTTCCTTTGTTAGAGATATTTTCACTTGCTTGGCTACCTACATTAGAAGAGTTGCCAGTTATAGAGCAGGGTGCAATGACTTCACTTCAAATATTTACTATGATGATATGTACAAAATTAAATATGTTGCCAAAGGGTTATATGGATCTGAAGTCACTTCAAAGAATAAGGATTTATGGTTGTCCAATAAAAAAATTTGGAAATAGAGAAAACACCATTCTAGAAGTGGTGACAATGTCTCTGGTGGAAATAGAAGAAATTACAACTAGATATTCCCAATTGTGGAATAAAAGAGAAAGTTGGCTCAATGGTGAATTTTGGTGTAATGAAATCTTTCTTTTTCTAAGAAAGCTTAATACCATTATATAATTGATGTTTTAGGCATTATCATTATACATTATCAAGAATTCCACAAAAAATGATGTTATTAAAGTGATGTTGAACATAAAGTTCTAGGTTTATCTTAAATTTTAGAGTAATGATTTTTTTTTTCCTACAAAATCTAATGATGAATGATATATCCATTATCATTATATATTATCAAATATTATAACAAAAATGATATTAGTAAAATGATATATCATTGTTAAAAATGATACTTGAAAATGATATTAGTAAAATGAAGTTTGCTAAATATTTCATAGTTCTTAAGACTATTTTAATAATTTTAATCTCTGATCATATCTATCTTCTTTTTTAGATCCACATATAATTTTGAATAATTGTGAACTTATTTTATCCAAAGTATTATGCAATAAATGTCTATAATAATTTTATTTTAGATTATTTTCAAAAATAACATATAATTTTATTTAAGAATATTATAAAATAATAATAATAATAAAATTTTATTTAATATTTTTAATAGTTGGTTTGAAATTCATCACAATATTTATTTGTGTCCCGATTATCACCTAAAGATATCTCTTTACATATTATAAATTAATTAAGCGCGATGGCGTATCCTACTGTTGGAATTCGCCACTTAGTGATTTTTCTAATTAATTTTTTTGATCTTACGGTTTAAATTGAAAGATGCCAGTATATTCTCGTCGTCGCCACTATATCAATGAATGAAAATCATAATCATAACTTCCTTGCATATCTAAATCATATGTTTAAACCTTGATTAAAATAATTTACCAAATCATGATTAAAATTTTACTGTGTCTTTCATGTATTACCACTTATGACTCATTAAAAAATTATTACCACGTATGAGGATTAGAGAAAAATAAAGATAAATACCAAATTAAAAATAAGAATACATTGAAACTTGGTTGTTCTTAACTAAAACTTATCCCATAACCTGAAGTATGTATGCAGTTAAAAATATATTGAACATTGAAATTAAAAATATATTTATATTAAACATCGAAATTAAAAATATATTGAAACGTTGTTGTGTTCTTCTTAATTTAATGTATGCGGTTACAAGTTAAAATAATTGGGGGAGGTTTTATTTATTTTAAACATTTTATATTAAAGAGTGAAATTAAAAATACATTGAAAATTTAAATATTGGCATGTCCAATCAAGCATGGACTAGAGGTTGGCCTTTGAATTATTGCAACCCTCTCTATTTACATTTTAATGTAACTATAACAATGTATTTTTAATATTTTGATATGTAGTTTGTTTATTTTTTAGTTATTAGGTTTTAATATAATAACATAAATTTTATCATTAAATTTGTATTTAAGTATTTAGTTTTTTAATTGGATTTAGTCGATTATTATTATTATTAAGTTTTGATTAGTGTATTAAAAATACTCTTGATATAATGTTTTATTAAGAGTTTTATAATATTAATAATAAGTTTTATAATAATATTAGCTTTTTATAGTTTTTTAATCATAAATTAGTATTATAATTTCTTTAATTTTATAATAAAATAGTAATATTCATAACTTTAATAATTAATATTTTAATAGTAATATTATTATTTCTAATTGATTAATATTAATAAATAAATAATCAATATTAATATTAATTAATATTGATGTTAATATTAATATTAATGATAGTATTAATATTAATTAATATTATTATTTTTATTAATATTTATTAATTATTTATTAATATTATTAATATATTTTAGAGTGCAAGTTTCTGTGATCCATAACATTTTAAATTCTAAATCTTCTAGAAAATTTTGGAACCGATATTCTCATGATGAACTACAGTTGGTAATTCGAAATGCTTGGGTTCCAAAATTTCTCATGTGATTTCCCAAAAGATTTAGAATTTAAAAAATTATTAACATACTTAGTGTATTAGAGTAAAAGTATATATTAACCAACTATATATATATATATATATATATAGATTATTTTCTGATTTTATATATTTATACTTTATAATATTATGTTTTCTAATTTAGAACCCCAATATTATAAACTCAATATTAAAAACCTTACAATAATAAAAATGACATTAATAACATTAACATTTTAATATACACTAAAAATAATATTAATAATTAGTATTTAAATAATGATGATTATGATTTATACTAAAAACTATATTAATAATGAAAATGACATTTTAATTATTATTAAAAATAATATTATTAGTAACATTAATAATAATAAAATAATATTATTAAAAACATCATTAATACAATATTCTAGATGTTTATTTAAAATTATATTCATAATTATATTAATAATAATAAGTTTCAAACATGATTAAGGTTTATTAAAATTATTAATAACATTTAAATTATAACAATAATATTAATAACATTTTATTAATAATATTAATATGATTAATTACATTAATATTGTTAATATAAATCTTATTAACATTAATATTGATAAATAATATTAATAATGTTTTCTTTACAATAATAAATATGTTTTTTATTAATATTTTTCTTAATTATATTTACTTTAAAAATATGATGATTAATATTATGAATGACATTACTATTGATACTAAAATTAGCACTATTAATATAAATAGTATTAAGATCATTACTGATAAATAACATTATTAATACTAAAATTTAGGCTATTAATATAAATAATATTAAGATTATTACTGATAAATAACAATATTAAGATTTTCATTGTAATCATTCTAATCAAATATGGTAAAACAAACTCAACCATGTCCATACATGGTCAAGCGTGGTCAACCATAGTAGTCTATTGTCAACCTTGCTCAACCATAATAACCTATGGTCATCCTCGGTCAACCATAGTAACCTATGGTAATCTTTGATCAACCATTGTAATCATGCTAATAAAACATGGTAAAAAAGACTCAACCATGGTCATACATGGTCAAACCTTTCCAACATAGTTAATCATTGTAACTCATTCTGGGAATACAGAACATTACTTAACCATATTTAATAATGGCTCTTCTTTATAATACTAACCCTAGGGTTTAATATTATTCCATTGGGTTTATAATGTTAGGGTTTAATAAACCCTCAGGTTTATTAATATTTTGGGTTTATAGTATTAATCCAAAAGATTTATAATGTAAATCCCTTGGGTTTATAATATTAATATTAGGGTTTTTAATACTTTGGTTTATAATACTAATATGAGGATTAATAATATTCCATTGAGTTTATAACGTTAGGGTTTAATAAAATCTTGGGTGTATTAATCTCTTGAATTTATAATATTAATCTCAAGCATTTATAATATGTATCCCACACATCCCTTATGTTGTTTTCATCGGTTTGGTTTCTAATATTAATCTCTTCGGTTTATTAATTATTTGAGTTTATAATATTGATAATCCTTTATGTTTATTGATCCCTTTGATTTATAATATTAGTTTCTTAGATTTATAATATTAGTAATCATGATTGTTTGTTAATCCCTTGGGTTTATTAATCCCTTGAGTTTCTAATATCAATAAACCCTTGGGTTAATTAATATTTTGGGTTTACAATATTAATATCAAGGATTTATAATATTAATCTAGTGGGTTTATAATATTCAAATCCCACCGTTTATAATACTAAATCTAGGGTTTAATATTATTCCCTTGGGTTCATAATGTTAGGGTTTAATAAACCCTTGGGCTTGTTAATATTTTGAATTTATAATATTAGACCCAAGGATTTATAATGTTAATCAATTGTGTTTATAATATTAATCTTATGGTTTATAATATTAAACCTAGGGTTCGTAATACTTTGGTTTATAATAATAACCCTAAGATTTAATATTATTCCATTGGGTCTATAATGTTAGGGTTTAATAAACCATTAGGATTATTAATATATTGGGTTTATAATAGTAATCCCAAGGATTTATAACGTTAGTATTTTGGTTGATAATATAATTGAATGTGGTCTACCATTGCCAAAATGTGGAGTCATAATCTATCATAGAAAACCCTTTGGTTTATTAATTCTTTTGGTTTATAATATTAATAATCCTTTGGGTTTATTAATCTCTTCATTTTAAAATATTGAATAGATTATGGTATATTAATTTTTTAGGTTTTTGTGTTTAAAATATTAATTCTTAGGGTTTATTAATCTCTTGTGTTTTTAATATTAAACCCTTGGCCTTATTGATCCTTTATGATTTTAATATTTATCTCTTGGGTTAACCAATTCCTTTAGTTTATAATATTAAACCTTCAGGTTTATTAGTTTTTTTGGTTTATAATATTAATAATCCCTTTGGTTTATTAATCTCTTGAGTTTAAAATATTGATTAAATTATGGTATATTAATTTTTTAGGTTTTAATGTTTAAAATATTAATTCTTAGGATTTATGAATCTCTCGTGTTTTTAATATTAAACCCTTGGCCTTATTGATCCCTTAGGTTTTTAATATATATCCCTTGGGTTCACCAATTCCTTTAGTTTATAATATTAAACCCTTTCATTTATTAGTTTTTTTGGTTTATAATATTAATAATTCCTTGAGTTTATTCATATCTTCAGTTTAAAATATTGATTAGATTATGGTTTATTAATTTTTTAGGTTTCTGTGTTTAAAATATTAATTCTTATGGTTTATTAATCTCTTGTATTTTTTATATTAAACCCTTGGCCTTATTTATCATTAGGTTTTTAATATTTATCCCCCGGGTTTATCTATTCCTTTAGTTTATAATATTAAACCCTTGGGTTTATTAGTTTTTCTTGTTTATAATATTTATAATCCCTTTGGTTTTTTAATATATTGAGTTTAAATTATTAATTATTAGGGTTTATTAATTTTTTAAGATTTTGAGTTTTAAAATATTAATTCTTAGGGTTCATTAATCTTTGAGTTTTCTAAATCTTTGGGCTGGTAATATTAGGCACTAAATATTATTCATACACTTTAATATTAATGCATGGTCCAATGTCATATTATGAAAAACATTGTCTGAATATGAAAACCAACCATGAGAGACCATTGTTAATCAACGTTAGTCATATTTGATCAAGGTCCTCCATGTTCGAATGCCACATTGAGACAAAGATTGTCTCAATATGAAAATCAACCATGGCCAACCATCGTCATTCTTTGTCCAACGTCGCATTGTTACAACAATTGTCTCAATGTTTAAATCAAGCATGCTCAACCTTGTTTATTTTATGGTTTATAGTATTTATCTAAAGGTTTTATATACTTGAGGTTTATAGTATTAATTTCTTAGCTTTAATATTATTCCCTTGAGTTTATAATATTAATAATCATGTGAGTTTATCATACCTTTCTGTTTAAGATATTAATTTGTAGGCTTCGTTAATCTCTTTTGTTTTTAATATTGATTCCTTCACCTTATTGATTTTTGAGGTTTTTAAAATTTATCCATTCGGTTTACCAATTCCTTGGGTTTGAAATATAAAACCCTTGCGTTTATTAGTTATTTTGGTTTATAATATTAATAATCCCTTTGGTTTTAAAATCTCTTGAGTTAACAATATTAATTCTTAGGGTTTAAGATATTTAGATTTTTATGTTTAAAATATTAATTCTTAGGTTTTATTAATCTCTTGTGTTCTTAATATTGATCCCTTGGCCTTATTTATCCCTTGGGTCTTTAATATTTATCCCTTGAGTTCACCAATTCCTTTGGTTTGTAATATTAAACCATTGGTTTTATTAGTTTTTTTGGTTTATAATATTAATAAATCCTTGGGTTTATTAATCTCTTGAGTTTAAAATATTAATTCTTATGCTTTATTAATCTCTTGAATTTAAAATATTAATTCTTATGCTTTATTAATCTCTTTGAGTTTAAAATATTAATTCTTAGGGTTTATTAATTTCTTGGTTTATAATATTAATATTTATCCCTTGGGTTCACCAATTCTTTTAGCTTATAATATTAAACCCTTGAGTCAATTAGCTTTTTTGGTTTATAATATTAATAATCCCTTTGGTTTACTAATCTTTTGAGTTTAAAATATTGATTAGATTATGGTATATTAATTTTTTACTTTTTTATGTTTAAAATATTAATTCTTAGAGTTTATTAATCTCTTTTGTTTTTAATATTAAACCCTTGGTCTTATTGATCCCTTAGGTTTTTAATGTTTATCCCTTAGGTTCACCAATTCCTTTAGTTTATAATATTAAACCATTTGGTTTATTAGTTCTTTCGGTTTATAATATTAATAATTCCTTGGGTTTATTAATATCTTGAGTTTAAGATATTGATTAGATTATGGTATATTAATTTTTTAGGTTTTTGTGTTTAAAATATTAATTCTTAGGGTTTACTAATCTCTTGTGTTTTCAATATTAAACCCTTGGTTTTATTGATCCCTTAACTTTTTAATATTTATCCCTTGGGTTCACCAATTCCTTTAGTTTATAATATTAAACCTTTGGTTTTATTTTATTTTTTGGTTTATAATATTTATAATCCCTTTGGTTTATTAACCTCTTGAGTTTAAATTATTAATTATTAGTGTTTATTAATTTCTTAGGCTTTTGAGTTTAAAATATTAATTCTTAGGGTTTATAATCTTTGAGTTTTCTAAATATTTGGGTTGGTAATATTAGGCGTTAAATATTAGTTATACACTTTAATATTAATGCATGGTCCAATGTCATATTATGAAAAACATTGTGTGAATATGAAAACCAACCATGGGAGACCATTGTTAATCATCGTTATTCGTATTTGATTAAGGTCTTTCATGGTTGAATGTCACATTGTGACAAAGACTGTCTCAATATGAAAATCAATCATGGCCGACCATCGTCATTCTTCATCCAATATCGCATTGTGACAACAATTTTCTCAATGTTTAAATCAAGCATGCTCAACCATGTTTATTTTACGGTTTATAGTATTTATCTAAAGGTTTTTATATACTTGAGGTTTATAATATTAATCTCTTAGCTTTAATATTATTTCCTTGGGTTTATAATATTAATAATCATGTGATTTTATCAATCCTTTCTGTTTAAGATATTAATTTGTCGGCTTTGTTAATCTCTTTTGTTTTTAATATTGATCCCTTGCACTTATTGATCCCTTAGGTTTTTAATATTTATCCCTTGGGTTCACCAATTCCTTGGGTTTGAAATATAAAACCCTTGGGTTTATTAGTTATTTTGGTTTATAATATGAATAATCCCTTTGGTTTTAAAATCTCTTGAGTTCAAAATATTAATCCTTAGAATTTATTAATTTTTTAGGTTTTTGTGTTTAAAATATTAATTCTTAGGGATTAGTAATCTCTTTTGTTCTTAATATTGATACCTTAGCCTTATTTATCCCTTAGGTCTTTAATATTTATCCTTGGGTTCACCAATTCCTTTGGTTTGTAATATTAAACCCGTGGTTTTATTAGTTCTTTTGGTTTATAATATTAATAACTCCTTGGGTTTATTAATCTATTGAGTTTAAAATATTAATTCTTAGGGTTTATTAATGTCTTGGTTTATAATATTAACATTTATCCCTTGGGTTCACCAATTCCTTTAGCTTATAATATTAAACCCCTGTGTTTATTATTTTTTTTGGTTTATAATATTAATAATCCCTTGGGTTTATTAATCTCTTGAGTTTAAAATATTTATTAGATTATGGTATATTAATTTTTTAGGTTTTATGTTTAAAATATTAATTCTTAGGGTTTATTAATCGCTTTTGTTTTTAATATTAAACCCTTGGTCTTATTGATCCCTTAGGTTTTTAATATATATCCCTTGGGTTCACCAATTCCTTTAGTTTATAATATTAAACCCTTTGGTTTATTAGTTCTTTTGGTTTAAATTTTTTTTTTTTCTTTGGGTTTATTAATCTCTTGAGTTTAAGATATTGATTAGATTATGGTATGTTAATTTTTTAGGTTTTTGTGTATAAAATATTAGTTCTTAGGGTTTATTAATCTCTTGTGTTTTTAATATTAAAACCTTGGCCTTAGTTAGCCCTTAAGTTTTTAATATTTATTAATCTCTTGAGTTTAAAATATTAATTCTTAGGGTTTATTAATTTCTTGGTTTATAATATTAATATTTATCCCTTGGGTTCACTAATTCCTTTGGTTTATAATATTAAACCATTGGGTTTATTACTTCTTTAAATGGTTTATAATATTAATAATCTCTTGAGTTTATATATACCTTGAATTTAAAATATCAATTATTATTAGGCTTTATTAATTTCTCTTGTTTTTTATTTTGAAAACTTTATTCTTAAGGTTTATTAATATCTTATGTTTTTAATATTGATCTCTTATCCTTATTGATCATGTGAGTTTATCATTCATTTGTATTTAAAATATTAATTCTTGGCCTTTACTAATATCTTCTCTTTTTAATATGGATCCCTTGGGCTTCTTGATCTCTTAGGTTTTTAATATTTTCCCCTTAGGTTTACCAATTCCTTGGTTTTATTAGTTCTTTTGGCTTATAATATTAATAGTCCCTTGGGATATTGGTAAGAGATATATACTTATTATAAATGGTAATAAAATACTATTATTAAGATATATAAAATATATTGGTAATTATATTGATAAATATATAATGATCATTTTGGTAAAATACATGTGGTGGGTGGTGGATATAGGCCTATCGGCGTATGCCAACCACATTGGTGAATGTGGTTGTAAATCTATTTCATATACGTCTTTCGGCGTATATCAACCACATTGGTAAATGTGATTGTGCTAGTTTTACTTATTCTCATCTTTTTAAAGTTTTTCTTCTCGGACTATTTTTACACTGAAGGTGTGTGTTTTATAAGGGGAATATTGGCCTTGCCTTTTCGTCGGCTATCCATATCCAATTAGAGAAAGGCCCCTATGAATTCATATGTCTGTCATGCAGGCATTCAATTGGTGACCATCTTTTGTCCATATCACACGTTGAACCAATTAGGCATGGGCCTTGTGGTGTGAAGCCATGGAAATTTGAGAAAATACACAAAGAATTCAGAAGAGATATGAATACCTCCAAAATATGTGTCCAGACTATCTAATGTGACGGTTGCAATCCATTACTGGCCGAATGGATTCCATGTTTGGATGAGGGTTTGGACCAGATTCTAATTTCATCTATAGTTGTTTCAAAGTACTATCCCATATTATGAGGCTTTGTAAATAGATTAAGCTTCAGTTTGGAATTTTTCCTTGTTGAATTTGATTATTTAATATTTTTACTTGTAATTATGAATTCTTAAATGAAATATTGAAGGTAATATTTAATTTTTCAACTTTGATTTTCTTGTTTTTACTAGCAATTCTGAAGTCTTAAATTCGTCATTTAAGGTAAAGTTTAATTTTTCAAATTTCACTTATATTTTTGTTCATTTTTGTTTAAATTATGTGTTTTGCTCATAAATCAGCTTTTTAGATGACTTTAGGCTTTTCTATCATTTTTCATTACATTTTTCTTTGCAAGGTTTCAAGTTCCATTTTTGTTAAGGTTCTTTGTTTTGCCCATAAATCAAATTTTTAGATGACTTTAGGCTTTTATTTCAGGTTGAAGTTGAGGTTAAATTTTGTGAATTGTTGTGGTTGTATTGGAATTATTTCCCAATGCCTAACTTAACTGAGACCTTTTAAGTTTTCTTCATCTTTTTCCCTTTCATTTGCTTCTCTTCTGGAATTTTTGTCACAAGGATTCCGGTGATTCACAAGGATTAATTTGAAGAATTGAGTGATTTGTAGTGAAGTAGAGCTTGTTGAATGCTCGTTGATATTCTTTAATCGGTTTCATCTTAGATATTTCGGATTTTCAACCACAAGGATGATCGAATGATTTGTAGTGAAGTAGAGTTTTTTGAATGCCTGTTGGGATTCTTTAACCGATTTCATCTTAGATATTTAGGATTTTTAGGCACAACAATGATCAATGTTTGTAGTCTTCTTTAGCATAATAGTTTCTGATGATGTCTACCATTAATGAATCTTAATTTGACTTTTTTTTTCAAAGGAAAAAAACATGTTCGTCTATATAATGTACCAGTACAATAACAATCTCTAGAATACTTCATATTGCATGTAAATGAAAGTGAAAACATAGGTTGTATGCAAGTGAAATAACATATACCATATGTCAAAAACAGGACCAGTAAGTGCAATACATGAGACTACCATCTAGGGCTAATCCCCGAGAAAGTCAAATAATCCACAATATAGCGAGGGGTACCCTGAGCCACACAAAAATGAAAGGTAAAATACAAAACATAGTAGCAAAATATACCTAATGAAAGTACCAATATAACCAGAAAGGGAACAGAAAAAAGTAAGGAGAAATATGCAACCAAAAAATATGGGAGTAAGATAGTGCCCTGTGCACATATAGTATATGCCTCATATAATGCGTAGTGCATATAACCATATGATTTTGTGAGCCATGTCTTGTATAAGTGATCTAACACAGTGTTATGCTCTCAGAATATATGTTGGAAAGTGATATTGTTGAAGGAGTCTCGTAACCTGTATATTTGATCCAACCAGTGTGCCAAGAGATGGGGAGAGAAATTATTTTTGTTGTTCATACAGTTTATAATGACCTTTGAGTACCCATATATAGAAATATTGTCAATAAATAGTTTCCTAGTAAACCAAAGAAATCCCTAGAGTGCTACTGCTTTCACACGACTATTTGTGCTAGTGCCACCATTCCAATGTAGTTTATACTGGCAACTTTGATCCAGTTTGAGCCACACCCTACAACTGTACTGTTCTTGTTGTGTCGCACAATCAAAATAAAATGTAGGATAAGAAATAATGTGGGGCATCATGTGACGGGAAAGATCCTAACAAGGAGTATCTTTAGCATAGCTTCCCTCCTAGCGCCCCAAAATATTATGTATGATCTAGGATGTATTTGCAATAATACCCTCAAATATTGACCCGTTCCTTGCCATTCAGATATACCAATTTGATCTTAAATTACTTTCTATTTAATGTTGTGCTAGTTTCATTTCATATATAAACATCTCTTTGCATTTTTTTACTTATCCTTCATGAGTTTGTTTAAGAGCATGTGATTGGCAAAAAGTGTACTTAGTGAAATTATGAGTTTGTCATAAGCTTAAAAAGCATAATTTTTAATGATAGAACAGAAGTAATAGTAAACACAACAAACACATATAATAGAGCTTAAAAAAAAGAATTTTGATAAAGGATTTCACCGCTGCTGGGTTGCATCTCCTTGGTCCAGCTTCATAGTGTGACCTTTGTATTAGCTTCAAGTGTGCTCAAATTGTTGTTACAAGCTTTAGAACCTTTTGGAACCTGTTCCAATGAGATTATAACACCATAATCTCCCAAAAATTACTATTTGTTTGTTGCAATTGGATGCTCTGGAAATGACCCCAACACCTGCTGGCCCTAAATATCTGAACAAAATTGTAGACAACTCCTCTTAATAATATACTTTAATAATATGCTTTGTTCCTATTTGAATGATGCACCTGAATTTGTCACCACACTTTTGGGTTAATGATATGTTTGAATGCCCCGATAATATGATCAGAAAGTTCATCCGTGTGTGAGAAGTAACTACTACGAGTCATTAGTTATTTCTCAAAGCACGTTTGTTAGAGTTCGAAGGTGCCGAATAGGAAAATGCAGTCTTTCCGCGCAAACGCTGCTAGGGACATGAACATTTAGCCAAGACGAATTCAAAAGAGGTGAGAATGAAAAATTATCTGGATTGGAGATCAACCTCTAAGTATACTTAGGAAATTAAGTCCTATAACAGATCAGAAATACCAAAGAATTTTTTTGCTTTTCTTGCTATCAAAATTTTATCTTTTTATAAAACTAATTTTCTTATTCTTATTTTTTAGTGTGTTTTTTGGGCTATTTTTATTCTACAAAATTAGATAGGCGTCTTCTTCTTGGAATTTGCCACTTTAATGATTTTGCTAATTAATTTTTTTTTATTTTACAGTCTAAATTGAAAGATGCTAGTATATTCTCGTGGTCGCCACTATATCAATAAATCAAAACTTTCTTGCATATCTAAATCATTTGTTTTAACTTTGAAAAAATTAATATTTT